>VDFB02271358.1:528820587-528890833 GCA_007258455.2 Sequoia sempervirens | reverse complement strand
GATTTGCTGCAGAAGGGCGACTATGCCCCCTGGAAGGTAAAACTGTTATCTTGGCTTCAGTTTTATGTGCTATTTTCTCCCTAACATTGTTCTTGCAAGGATACATGTGTTTTTTGCTAACCTTTGGCAGCATATTCTTGTGAAGTTGATGGAGAAAGCGGGATAAAACATCTAACATTTGCTTGCAGGGCTATCCATTTGCTCAAACTTTTTAAACTATCCTTGTTGTTTGCATTAATCTAAGAACATAGTTTAATTAGAGGGAGTAATATTCATTGCTTGCTGTGCTTGTCTTTTTGTGTTACCCAAAGGGAGCATTAACTTGTTTTCACTTTCCCCTTGCACTTTGTGTGAGCCTGGGGAGTAGTTGGAGATGGTTAGTGCTTTCTTTATAGTGGGACCTGCTTGGGGATTTCATCACCCCAAGGGACGATTCCAACCACGCGTACCGGTGGGGTATATAAAGGGGGGAGAGCGAAAGCTGTACCCCAATCCAGTCACGTCGTAATTGGCAGAGCGTTGAAGCTAGGGTGATACCTAGATAGATGTGAAAAGTTGGTCTGAACCCTTCAGTATCTCACTGGGGTTCCCGACTCACACTTGTGACGGGCTAGTGTTTACGGTTGTGCCTCACGTATCGAGAGTACATCGAGGACTCCCTAGACACCTTGTGCATCCTAGATTAAGACCTCTTTGGCCATACCTTTAACACTAATCATAGAGTTGTGTTTGCTTGAGAGTGTTTTCTTGTGAGAAACCAGTGAAATTTTGATAATTTGGCCTTATCATTGTCATTTTAAAGTCCTTGCCATAGTCATTTTCATCAAACCAAGCCTCTGATTTACCGCAGTGAGGCGATTACGCCTCTGTTTTTACCGCAGTGAGGTGATTACGCCCCTGTTTTTACCGCAGTGAGGTGATTATGCCCCTGATTTACTGCAGAGGGGCGAATTTTCCCTCCTGAACACCCAAAATCGCCCCCTTTGGATCCTTTTAGCCTCTAAACCATCATTTAACCATTCCCAACCATTATCTTATCATCCTAAGCCTCCATTTTGTCACTCTAAACCTCCAAAAACCTCCATCTCATCATTCCAAACTGTTGTTTCAACCATTCTAAATCCCCGTTCATTCTCCACAATTATCTTCAATCCACCCATTCATTTTAATTTCTCCCTAATCCATTCAAAAGTCCATACCCTCACCTAACAAACACCATAATTTTACCATTTACATCACCAAACACCACTCATAATCAGCGTAGAAAGGCGAAAACGCCCTTTGTTTTGCTACAGAAAGGCGGAAGCACCTCTATTTTTGCTACAAAAAGGCGGAAGTGCCCCTATTTTGCTGCAGAAAGGCGGAAGCGCCCCTGTTTTGTTGCAGAAAGGTGGAAGCGCCCCTATTTTTGCTGTAGAAAGGCGGAAGCGCCCCTGTTTTGCTGCAGAAAACTATCAACGCCCCTGATTTTGCTGTCTACGCCCCTAATTTTGCTACAGAAAGCTGACTATGCCCCTGATTTACTGCAGAAAGCTGACTACGCCCCTTTAACTTCCCGGGGCCATCATTTACAAACCGTGCATCAGATCGACTTCATCCAAAAACCAAAGTTTCTTAGTTTTTCAAGCTCTATCTAGTGGTACCTTCCATTTCCTCCTATCAAGAATTTTACCATCCCAGGGCAGCCATGCCCCGCATCACAGGGTGGACACGCCCCTAACTTCCCGGGGCTGTCATTTACAAACTGTACGTCGAATCGACTTTGTCCAAAAATCAAAGTTGCTTAGTTTTTCAAGCTCTATCTAGTGGTACCTTCCATTTCCTCCTATCAAGAATTTGACCATCCCGAGGTGGCCACGCCCCGCATCGCGGGGTGGACACGCCCCTAACTTCCCAAGGTTGTCATTTACAAACCGTGCATCGGATCAACTTCGTTCAAAAACCAAAATTGCTCAATTTTTTGAGCTCTATTTAGTGGTACCTTTTGTTTCTTCTTATATAATCAAACCAATCCATTCCTCCAATCATCTAATCAATCCAAGCACACCAATCCTATCAAGTTCATCCAATCACAATTATCCAATCAACATCATCTAATCATTTGATCCTATCCAATCAAATTGATCTAGTACTTTAATCAAATTCATCAAATCATCTACCTGATCCAATCATCCATTTACCGAATCCCATTAAAATTAAAATCAATCCCACCACATTATCCAATCATCCTAATTCGAGCTTTTGTCTAATCCTGATTTGAGCTTGACCAAAATCCCGATTTGAGCTTTAATCTGTTCCCATCCAAAATATTTTATCCATCCTCTTTATCCTTTCACCATCATGAGTCATTATCCTCCATCAATAGTGGTCAAGGGAAACCCTAATTACATCGATAACGATAATGAAAGTCTTGTCGATCAAGAGGTATACGACATAGATCCCCTTGACACTATCATATCTAGTAAGCTTTCTCCACCCACTTTCCAAAATCCAATTACTCCTATGAGATACCCCGTTATGTCTTCATCCATGCCTAATCGTGCTCATTATGCCACCTTTGACAATGGATATCCAGTATCTTCTTCATTCCCATATTTGTCATGTCTTTCATCTACATCATCCTCTTATACAACATCTACATCCTCTTATCCTAATTTTCCATCCCAATACTCCTATTACAATTCCCCATCCATGTCCCCCTATTGTAATCCTCTTTCCCAATCTTCCCATACTAATCCTACATCCACACCCCTTTACCTTAATCCTACATCCATGTCTCCTCATCCTAATCCATCATCCCAATACCCTTATTATAATCCATCCCCCACACCCTCTTGTTCCACTACACCACCTATATCCTCTTGTCCTAATCCACAATCCACGCCCCCTATCTTAATTCACCACTCCAATATCCTTACCTTAACCCTCCATCCAATCCCATTCATACATCTACTCCTAGTCCGCCATCCAATCCCATTCATCCATCCCATCCTAGTCCTCCATCTACTCCTAGTCCTCCATCCAATCCCATTCATCCATCTACTCCTAGTCCTCCATCCACTCCTAATCCCCCATCTACTCATAGTCCTACATTCAATCCCATTCCTCCATCTAACCCTAGTCCACCAATCCATAATCCCTCATCCATTTCTACCACCCTAGCCAAGCCAACCATATGCAAGTCTCTCATTCCAGAAGTTCTCCAAGGACTCATGACAAAGAAGCCACCCCAACTCCACATCTTGAAGTCATGGAACCATGCCATCCCAATCCATCATCCATGGTAACTAGTGATGAGAGCCTTCTCCATACCACACCTATCATTGTTGTTACCACCCCTACCACTGATCAAACCATTGAAACCATTGGACCCACTAAATCCATTGAACCCACATCTCCTACTATGAGAACCACCGAATCCATCGAAGACACCCAATTCCAATCCACTCCCTCTACTCCTAGATCTACCCAATCCATCGAAGATACCCAAATCCAATCCACTCCTCCCACTCCTAGTAGCACCAAAACCCATCCCAATGAACCTCATGGATCTTCTGTCCCTCCATCTTCCCCACTTGAAGAGTCCCAACAAGACTCCGTTATCATGCCATCCACACAAGATGAGTCATGCCAAGAGTCTAATCCAAAGCATGCCAACATATCCCCTTCTCTAGATCAAGATCCTACCATCCTATCTAGTCCACCTCAAGATCACAATCCCCCATCCATTCCATCCCATGATCCCCTTGTCATTCAAGCTTCCACCACTCCATCTCCATCTCCATTACATGATCCCACTGCCACAAATCCAAATCCTATCATATCCCCTAATCCCTCTCCTAATATCACTTATCCACATGCTGCTATCCCACCATCTCCCTCTCATGATCCCCCATCATCGCCTAAAACTGCTATACCTACACCGCTTGCATATCCCCTTGGTACTCTCACATTCTTCCATGGTGGTCTCCTCAGCAGTTACAGTACCACCACCAAGTCCCCACCCACCATGTTTTCAAAATAACACAAATCCTATCATGGATCACATGCTCTCAAGAAATGAACTATCAAGGAAAAGGTCTAGGCCTTCATGAGCAAGGTATTTTAGGAGCCCATCCAAGTCAAAGAACAAGTTTGCATGCAAGGTTTTGGACCTATTTTCCAAAACTCACAATCTATAGATATTGGTACCACCTCTAGACATCCTCAATGAGCCTTTTCCAAAAGAAATGTCGGCTCTTCCCATCACCCCACTAGATCATATGTTGACATCCCTCCTCCTCTATTGTATCACCTCAAAACCACCGTCCATATCCCTCCATCTGCTCCATCCATTTTGGGTCCTTACATCCCTCCATCTACCATATCCCATCCTTCATTCACTCCATCCATCTTGGGTCCATATATCCCAAGATCACCTCCTCCATCTCATCCTTTCATCCATTCATCACCTATCCATGTCATCCATCATAAACATCCTAGTCAGGATCAACAAAGGCACATACCTAAACATCCTCCATCTACACATAATCCCCATCCTCCTATCCCCATCATTCCATATCATCCATCTCCTCACACCCATCCCATTGCTACTAAAAGCACTTTACTAAAAGCACTTTGGCTGTTAAAGAAAAAATGCATAAATCCAAGCATCCACATGAATCTATGGCTCCCCATGTCCCCTCCAAAAGACATGGTGAAGAAAAGAAAAATCTAAATATACATCAAATCCATAGGCCACAAAGACCCACCAAAGCAAAGATCAAAACCATGTGGATCCCAAAGAAAAAAGATGCAATGCCATCACATGAAAAATATGTAAGAACATCCAAAGTTGCTAATCCAAAAACTAATCATACCCCCTTTCATCTCCTAAGTCTGTTTTGGGTCCTTATGTCCCAAAATTCACCATTCCATCTCCTCCATTATCCCCACATTCTCCATCCCTTAATCCTATTATCTTTTCACATCCACCACCACATGTGCCAATGTTGGTCTTGAACACATCTCCCCATCACATATCCACCCCATCATTCCATTCATACCCTTTGCAGAATCCCATCCATTATCCCATGTATCTTCCCCATCAAATCCCTCTAATTCATCCTCTTACATGATCCTAATAAGGTTGTACCAACATCCAATAGTCACTTCAAACATGGGATCTTAACACCTTGATCCTTATTACATGTCTTCTAAATATGCTTATCCACTTCCTTATCCTTACCCATCTCCTTCTGCATGACATCCAAAAAGTAAAAAAAAAATCAAAAATAAAATAAAATAAAATAAAATAGTAAAGAGAAATAATCCATCCAATGGTGAAAACTTGGCAAACAAGTGCCTTGGATAAATACCATGATGAAAACCTGGCAAATAGGCGTCAAGCGTAAATCTCCATATGCATTCCCTCCATCCGCTATGCTTCTAGCTATGCACCCATCTCCCTGTTATCCGTCCTCTTCATAAATCCCCCCCATCCCACCTATCTTCTGTATCCTACCATCATATCCCATTTATCTCCCATCCCTCCATCCTTCTTGTGATCTTGATCAAAATAGGGGCACCTATCTCTGCATGCTTTGGACACCTATTGGTATACATTCCCTTCATCCACGCTCTATCATATTCCTTAGTCACCCATCCTATCCTTATCTAATTATCTCCTTTATCTTCCCATCCACTTGTCTTCCATCTTTCATGCCTCCTCATATATGACATATCTAGAGTGGGGGCATCTGCTTCCTTTGTGACATAGTCTTTGGAAACATCCATCTATCCTAGCATCCCTTTCATCTCCCAATCCTTATATCCCTATCCATCTATCATAGCATCCCTCCCATCTCCCCATCCTTATCTTCGTATCCATCTATCCTAGCATCCCTTTCATCTCCCAATCCTTATATTCCCATCCATCCAAACAATCCCTTCCATCCCCCATCCCTATCCTATATCTTTATCCAATCTTCCATCTTTATCCTCATCCCATCTCATCCCATCTCACAATCCCTTGTCATTGGTATCTGGCTATAGGCCTCCCCCCATGCAACCTAATGCCATTTATCTCATCGTCATCACCCTTGCTTCTGTTGCACATCTTTCCAATCTCCTATTACTTTTCATCACTCATCTATCTATCATATCATCCTCCCAAGTCATTTTAATGCTTTGGATAACTATCCCATTCATGAGCTTTATCTGATCATCATCGTCCTATCCAATCCAACAGGTCTATCCTATCTTGTCGTATCGGTCCCACCTTTTTATCCACTTATCCTATCATCTTATCATCCTTTATCCATTGTTTTCCTTTGGTCTTGTTGAACTATGTTGCCCCTGCACTTTCATGTAGGCAAGGTCGATCATTTGATCCACCCCCGGGGTTCCATCATCGATCTTCATTGTCCACTTTTCCCTTCTATCATCTATCATCAGTCTTTCTCCTTTTGTCCATCCTATCTTTACCATCCATCATGGTCTCCATCTTGGTCAGTCGTCCACCTTTCACTGAACTACGAGGGCTCTGCGCTTTTACGTAAGCAAGGCTAATCTTTGATTGGCCCCCGAGCCCCTAGGTCTTTAAGTTGTGTCTTGTCTCCCTTGTGTTGCATCGTCAAGCTATGCCCTTATCTAGCTGGTTCTTAACAAACAAGATCCACTTATATCAACAAATCCAATCAGTTTTGAATATCCTACATCATATGAATCTTTTAGCTTAGTATCCATCATCGGTCTCAACAGGATGCATCCTTCCTAACAGACCTCATCAATCCCATCCATCCCCTTGATACTATGGCAAAGGACGTTTGAAATTGATTGTGATATTTTGATACTTTTGGCTTTTTTTTTATCATTTGAACTCCCTATCATCACTTGTCAAGGCCACCATGATCCATCATATTATGGTGTGTTTTGATTGGTCAACATAGGGGCATATCTTGCTCTTTTGTTTGATTGTGTCTTCTTGGTTGTCCCACGTAGTACCCACCAAGATCCCCGAGGTCTTGTGTTATGCTGGGGCATCCTTTTGTGCTTGTGGTTATCTCAATACCTGGCCTGACCAAGGTTTTTGTGACTTTGGGGTGTTGGGATAGCCTTCTTGTCTGTTGTGTTTGTTTTATGCATTAGACACTAATTCGCCTTGGTTCTTCATACCCTGTCATCTTGTGTCTTATGCTATAGCAAAAATCTATGCTTCGAAGATGGCAAATTGCATTAGGATTGCATTTCATTCTCCATTCTATCGTCTTGCATGTATCCCCCCATCCATTCATCCTTCATCCTTATCTCACATCTCTATCCAACCCACATTCATTCCATTTAGCCCGACTCATCTAATCATATCCTTGGTCTTGTTCTCAGTCTTGTTACAAGTCTGGATCCAATCATCCTCATCATCATCATCATCATCATCATCATCATCCCATTCTATTCTTCCCTATCCCTTCGGCATTGTTTGGGATGTATCCTTCCCTCGTCAACAACACTTTCATCATTATCATCGGGAGGTACTCTTCCCTATCCTTTAGTGGTGTTTTGGGACGTATCCTTCTCTCATCAATGCCACTCATTGGGATGTATCCTTCCCTATTCCCTCATTGACAACACTCCATCCATCATCAACCCATTTTGGCTTGTACCTTGACTGGGGCAACATCACCTTTTGAAATCTATTTGTGCTTCATCCATCTCCATATCACTTACTCTCTTACCCATCACCTTGCACCATCTTCCTCATCTCCCCTTGCATCACATCATCTATTTTGAGAGCACACATGTGTTCTCTTCAACCCGCATGTCCTCTCAAGGGGGCATCCTCAATCCCTACTCTTCATCTTCACCCCCATCGTCTTTCTTCCTAGTCATCCCTTTGATGACTGGGGCATCTTTTCCAATCTAACCATCTCCTTTTGGGTTCTATATTTTAATATTCTTTGAAATGATGCTACTTCGTAACACCATCTCAAAGAGGGGAAAAATGTAGACATCCAAATTTGGCTACTTAATTTATCCAAATTTATCACTTTTCATCTAAACATCCTCTTATTTGAGTTAATTAAGTAATATTACTATTATTTAATTAATATCTTTAATTCTGCCAAATCCCTAAGGTATTTAATTAATAATTAAATACCTTACCCTCCTTAATCCTCTTTTCATCAAATAAATTAAATAAATATTACATTTATTAATTCCTCACATGTCATTTTCATCTAATCCTAATCCATTTCCTAATCTCTTCATTAACGATGTGCACATGCCTAATCCTTGATTAGGATGCGTCACATCCTCCAACTTTTGCAAGTTGGATTTTAATCCTAATTAACCCCTAATTATCCTCTAATTACTAATTAGTTAAACCTAATTAGTACCTTGGTCAACTCTCCCCATTCCCTAAGGAATTTTTAATTCCTTTTTATTCTTCCTAGAATCCCCTTTTCCCATGCATCTTCTAGAACCTTTGACTTGTCACATAAAGTCACATGTGACAAACTCCCACCTTTTTGGAACATTGTCTTATCCACTAGATTCTTCCAATCATTGTGAATTTAAAATTCACTTTTATTCACCCAAGATTCTTCCCATCTCCCAATGTACTTGCAAGGTACTTGTCCTTCCTCCACATCATGTACCTTTTGGCCACCTCACTTACACCTCATCTCCCTTAGCCACTTCACCATCCACATGTCAAGATGTGAGGGCTTGTGAGTTCTCAACCCACCATAGCCCTTCATCTTGACCTTGTTGGATGAATCTCAACCGTTGAATTCCCTAGAGAATTCAAATTCTTCTATAAATACCCCCTCCTCAAGGGCATTTTCAAGACTTTCATTTGGAGTAACCTTATGCTGCCAATTTGCATTCTCAATCATTCACTATCATTTAGCCATCCACTTTGATCATCTTGCACATTCAATCTTGCATCTAGCTACATCAAAAGCCATCTAAGGAGCACACAAATCCATCAAAATCAAGGGCCAACCAAGGAGTCATCAACAGCAAGGAAGGTATAATCATTTACATCTCGTTTCATCTATTTTCCTTCTTGTTTTATCACTCTTTAGGCTAATCTTGAAGTGTCCTTAGTCTTTTATCATACACATTTTTAGTTATTTTTCACATTAGAGTAGGGTAAAATTCCAAGGTACACAGATAGAACTAGCTAAGGAAGCAAAAAGTGGTTCACTGCGGATTGCAAGAGAATAAGACTTTGAGGATTGGAAAAACTTACTAGGTTTGGAAGAGGACGAGCTTCCTTTTGAAGAAGGGAATGATTTGAAATTGGGTAAGAAGCGGAAAATCTCACCAGTAGGGAAAATTGAGCCTAGAAAATTGGGAATTTTCCAGAAAGAAATGCAAAAATAGTCCCTTGATTGTGGTGAAAGCAAGAGGCGTGGTAGTATCCAAACCTAGGATAAACTCAAGTGGGATGGGGAGGAAAGTGGACAAAAGAAAATCAATGAGATGTTGAAATTAGGGAAGAGCGATGCTCTTCCTGAACAACAATGAAGCTCCTAACTTGGAATGTTATGGGTTTAAACGCCCCTAACAAGTGATGCCTAATAATGCATTAGATTGAGAATTTGCAAATAGATATAGGTCTACTATAGGAAACCAAATTAGGTGATAATGAAAGGAAAAAGCTTGAAAGAAAATTAAAGTTTTGGTGACTAATGGGGGTCAATGCGGAAGGCGCATTAGGTAGATTGCTGGAAGTTTGGAAGCCACAATCGGTGCAACTAGAGGAATTCAATAGAAGCAGACATTGGATCGCCTGCTAGGTAAGAAGTCTCATTTCAAATTTATGTTTCTTACTCATCAATGTTTATGGTCCTATTTCTTGCATTCAAAAGAGGCATTTTTGGCAAGAACTAGATTAGGTCTTGAATAATTATGGGTAGGATTTTAGTGTGATTGGGGGGGATTTAATGCCATATTGAGATTTGAGGACAAAAAGGGAGGGGTAGGAAGAATGCTACAGTCTCAGATTGACTTCAAAATTTTTTTAGAAAGGAATATGTTAATAGAAACCCAAATGGGGAATGGAAATTTTACTTGGACAAACAAAAGGTTGGGGTTTTGCAACATAGCTGAAAAGTTCAATAGATTTTTCTTCAAAGGGGACTTAGGCAGATTTCCCTTTGCATTAGAAAGAAACATTAGTTTCGACCATTTCCCAATTCAATTGGAGATAATTAGTGAAAAAGTCCAATAATATGTCCATTTAAGTTTGAATCAATGTGGTTTAGGGACCCGAACCTTGGGGATCTCATTAAAAATTGGTGGACGAGCTGCAATATAGGAGGATAAAAAATGTTTAATGTGGTGACAAAACTAAAATTAGTCAAACAAAACCTCAAACAGTGGAACAAAGAAAGTTTCAAGAACATTTTTGAAGAAATAAGAAAGTTAGAATAAGCTTTGAAGGAGCTTGGAGAGAAGGTAATTTCACATGGGATGGACACAAATAGCTTCAAAGAGGAGAAAGATTTGATAGGAATTTATTGAATTGAGTGTTGGCGAGAGAGGAAATCTTCTAGAGACAAAAATCCCAAGAAATGTGGTTGAAGGATGGGGATAGGAACATGAAAATTTTTCACAACTCTACTAAAGTGTGAAGGGAAGTAAATAGAATCTTTTGCATCAGAGGGGAAAATGGGAGAATGGTGTAAGATCCAACAGAGATAATAAAGTCTACGATGGAATTATTTCAAGGATTATTGAATGATTATGAGGGTTCCAATCTTCAGGAACAAAATGAATTGTTAAGATATATTCCAAGGTTGGTAACTGATGCTCATAATGAACAATTATTTGCTAAGTTCACATAATTAGAGGTTAAGACAACCTTGTTTCAATTACACCCAAAGAAGGCATCAGGAGTTGATGGTTTCCCTACCACTTTCTTTCAGAAGTTCTAGGACATAGTGGGTCAAGAGATCACAAAGGCAGTTGAAGAGTTAAGAGAGTCAAGGAGAGTGTTAAAATAAGCCAAGAACACATTTATGGCAATCATTCCCAAAAAAGAGAAACCAAAGTCTATGGAGGAATTTTGACCTATTTCCTTATGTAAAAAATTGTATCAAATACTGATGAAGGCTGTGGAAAATCAGTTAAAATTCATCTTTCCTTTCATCATCTTAGAGGAACAAACCGAGTTTGTACCGAGGTGGTGAATCCTTGATGAAGTGATCATAGCACAATAGATAATTCATTCCATTTAGAAATTGAACAAACCAACAATGTTGTCGAAGTTGAACATTAGGAAGGCAACTGGTGCTTCCTATTCAAAACAATGGAAGCCTTTGGCTTCCAGAAGAAGTGGTTGGACTGGGTCTTTGGGTGAATTGCCTGCCCAAGATATTCAGTTCTGGTGAACGAAACTCTGAAAGGTTTTTCCAGTGCCTCTAGGGGACTAAGGTAAGGAGATCCCATCTCTCCTTTTTTATTCATAATAATGGCTAAGGCTTTAGGGAGGGATTTTGATGCTTCTAGGAGGAGTGGGTGGGTGTGCGGATTGCAAGTAACAAGTAATCAAGAGGCAGTTGTACACCATCAATTTGTAGATGATACAATGCTATTTGGAAGGACATATGTAAGGGAGTCTAATAGGATAATAGGCATACTAAATAAATACTCTAAGGAATTAGGGAAAGAGATCAACCTTGTAAAGTCAAAAGTGTTCTTTTTAAACACTAGCATTGCTAAAGAAGTTCAAATTTTGAGGATCCTAGGATTCAGGAAAGGGAAACTACCATGCAAATACCTTGGGCTCCCCTTAAAGGTAAGGGAGTGCAGAAAGGTAATATTTGGGGAGCCTTAATTGAAAATGTGAAGGATAGAATGTCCTCATGGAAGAGCCACTGGTTATCTTGGTTGAGCAGGTTGACAATGTTGAAATATGGCATAGCGACATAACCAAACTACATGATGTCTTATCTCCCATTGTTTGCAGGGGCTAGTAAAATGATCAACAAAAAATGAAAGACTTTTTGAATTGGTAGGGAAATTTGGAGCAACATAAGTTTCCACTGATAAAATGGAAGAAAGTGTGAAAAAAAGAGGTAGATGGGGTGGGAATGAAAGATTTGCTACTTCATAATAAGGCCTTGGGGGCTAAGTTGGTATGAAACTCCATTCAAAATGGGACCTTAAATGGGTTAAAATTCTCAGGGAAAGAGATCAACCTTGTAAAGTCAGAAGTGTTCTTTCAAACACTAGCATTGCCAGAGAAGTTCAAATTTTGAGGATCCTAGGATTCAGGAAAGGGAAACTACCATGCAAATACCTTGGGATCCCCTTAAAGATAAGGGAGTGCAAAAAGGTAATATTTGGGGAGCCTTAATTGAAAATGTGAAGGATAAAATGTCCTCATGGAAGAGCCGCTGGTTATCTTGGGTGAGCAGGTTGAAAATGTTGAAATATGTCATAGCAGCATTACCAACCTACATGATGTCTTATCTCCCATTGTCCACAGGGGCTAGTAAAATGATAAAAAAAAAATGAAAGACTTTTTGAACTGGTAGGGAAATTTGGAGCAACATAAGTTTCCACTGATAAAATGGAAGAAAGTGTGAGAAAAAAAGAGGCAGATGGGGTGGGAATGAAAGATTTGATACTTTAGAATAAGACCCTAGGGGCTAAGTTGGTATGGAACTCCATTCAAAATGGGACTTTAAATAGGTTAAAATTCTCAAGGAAAAGTATCTCAATGAAGTGGAGAAATCCATGTTCATAGCTAGGCAGTTGCCTAGAGGGTCTCAATTTCATGTGTAGTTCGAGAGATCTAATCTTGGATCATCTCACTTGGGAGATAAAAGATGAGAATACAACCTTGTTTTGGGAGGACTCATGGGAAGGCTTTGCAAAAATTTTAGACATAGCCACATTGGAATAGGTGAAATTAAGTTTGAAACAAGCATGGGGAGATAGGGTAAGAGATTATTTGCAGGTGCCAATTGAATGGGGGGAGGATTTCTATAATTGGAAGGGTATAAGATAGATGGGTTTCAAGGAAGTGGAGTTGTATGAAAAAGTATTGATGGGGAGGAAGATCTGCATTAGATAGGGAAATGACAAATTAAGATGGAATGCTTTGTAGATTGGACAATATAAAGCGAATGATGGATACACCATCATGTTGGATATGGGGGCCTTTGAATCCAGTCTGCCGATAAACCTTTGTTGGAATAAGATCTTCCTACCAAAGGCTAACATCTTCACCTCGGTGGCCTCCCAGGAAAGGGTGTTAACTATGGATAGGTTTGCAAGGTTGGGGTACTAAGGGCCATCAAGATTTCCCCTGTGTAAATAGGTGAAGGAAACCAGTGATCACTTGTTTTTGAATTAAAAATATTCACAGCGATGCTGGAAATGGTTATGTGGCAAACTTCTTTGGAAAACTGCTTTTTCAGGAAACCTATTGGAATTACTTAGAAACTAGTCAATCACTCACAAGAAGGCAATGTTTGGAGGCCCTGGATTGTGAGTCACTCTATTGTCCTCTGGGAAATATAGAAGGAGCACAACCGTTGTAATTTTCAAGACAAGGAGTTGTTAGAATCTAGGCTACAAAATAAAATTGAGGCATGCATTGTGGAAGTAGTCAATTAAAGATTAGAAGAGCTTAACCTTAGGAAATTGAATTTCATGGGGTGGGATGGAAAAGTTAGAGGTAACTGGTTTGGCTCATGGGTCCCTCCTTATGTGGGAGAAGGGGGTAAGGCATCAACAATAGATAGAAGCAAGGTGTGTTGGATGCCTCTTGAGGAGGGGTGGGAAAAATTGAACTTTGACGACACTTCCAGGGGTAATCTTGGGGTCTTTAGCACTAGCTCCATAATCAGAGATTGGAAAGGTAGTATCTTGGGAAGATTGGCATCTCCACTTCCTACATGGACAAACAATGAATTTAAATTTCAAGCCTTGATTATGGGGTTGGGTCTATGTAGGGAACTTTGACTGAGGAAGGTGGTAATCAAAGGTGACTCAACTCTAGTGATAAATGCATTGAGGAAGCAAGATGTCATGAATTGGAAGCTTGGGGCCAAGCTGAAATTAGCTTTGAGTTGGATAGATCAGCTCAAACATGTAATTTTTAACCACATCCTTAGGGAAGGGAATTCAGAAGCCGATCACTTGTCTAATTTGGGGGCTGACGATGTTGTGTTGAAAGAGATAAATAGTTGAAATTGGAAGTTGAGAGTGGGTGGTTGGGCGGGTGTCTCTCCAAAACAAGGATGTGAAGAGACCACAACTCTTAGGGTCAATGCAGAGGTGGTCAATCAGGATTCACTAGATCAGTGCTTGTGGATGTGGTTGTTGCCATGCTGATGGCCTTAGTCACCAAGTTTTAAGCTGATCTAGAAAGTGGGCCACTTGAAATATTAGCCGTGGTGGGAGACTAATGATAAGTTGGGATGGGTGAGGTGGGCGTCAGTACGCCATTTCAGCTCTTTGCATTAGGGAAATGATGGTAAAGCAAGGTAAAATAAAAAGCCCACATTTGGATGTTCGTGCCATAATCTCATTTCCATTCTTCTAGATTGTTGATTGGACAAGTTTGTGCAAGTAGATATTTTTGATGAGTTGGTGAGGCGGTTCATGGCACAATGACATTTTTTTCGTCAATTCCATTTATGATTGAAGTGACCTCTACCTTTGGTGGAATTCTATATTTTTTTCTTATCATGTGTTTATTTCACATCCTTGGCTTGTGAATTTTGGAGTGGGTTTGTTTTTCTATGAATGATAGGTGAGTGCTCAAATTTTATTATGAATATGTTGATGGAAACTTTGATGAACATTGGGGCTGATACTCCTATATGGTTGGACAGTTCAGTGAGGGAGATGGTGTTTCACAGCGAGGTAATGAAGCAACTGCTCAAAAGGATAATGACAAAATATGATTCGCTCATCCTGGCCACAGTGAAAATGGTGTTGGGCAAGAGTTTTATCTCCAATGGTGAGATGAAACGAGTTGGCACCCACATCACCTCTCATTTCATGGTCATCCTGTTGGAGATAAGGATGAAAAAGAAGGATGTGAAGGCATTAATCCATTGGGTCTTTGTTGCAGATCAGTTGGTGGGCTTAGAGGAGGTCCTCATGGTCACCATTCCAGGGATAGGTGTGCCACAACTTAAAGATTATCCAACCTTTTACAAGCTTGGGGAGGTGGTGAAGTATTATCCCTTCATCCTAGACCTAAAGGGGATGGAGCTGGTGGAGCACAAGCAAACTGCTACGGTTGGGGCATACTATCTTTTGCAAGAGTTCAAGGTTGAATACTCTTTTGACCGGTGGGTGGTTATAGACTTCAACGTCTTTGTTGTTGCTAATGGCTTCCTGGAGTGATGGGTGCTAGTAAAGGTTGTAGATTTTTGTATTAGGCCACAGTTAGCGTTAGTAGGAAAGTTTCCAATATGGTGGGTTTTTAGGTTTGTAGTGCCCACATTTTGCAAATATCTGTAATTTGATCCTACACAGTCTTTACTTGTTCAGACGGGTTAGATAAGTCATGCTAGTGTTTGGTGCTCCTCCATTTTGACAGCTATGTAAATTTTTTGATATTAATATAATACAGTAATTTACGAATAAAAAATAAAATTATATATTTGATATTTATGTATATTTATCATTTAATTATATATTTACTTATAAAGATATACCATATCAAATATTATATATAATAATAATATAATATAATTATATATAATTTAATTTATGGTATATAAAAATATATTATTCATATAATATATTTATACATAATAATTTCTGTTACAAATATAATATTATTTAAAAAAATAAATTTATAATATATCAAAAAATTATAACATTAATAAAATATTGATTAATGTAAAAATATTTTAACTTTGGCTTAAATTTTTAAAAAATAAATACCCGCCCTATTACCTTCTATATTATAATAATTTATTTTTATATAATTTAGATTTGTTAAAATTTATATTAACAATAATAATTAATTTTTTTTTCAAATAGTTTCCTAATATAAGGTTTAATTTAATATATTTTTTAATTTTATTAAAATATTTATAATACAAAACATTAATTAAGCCGAAAGGCTTATTACACTCACATGAATGATTATGTGTACATTTTTATTCTCCCCATTAAAATTGATGTCTACTAACCCGTCACAAAGTAATATTATGTTTAAGATTTTTTATATTTGTAAGTTTTAAAAGCATGCATTATCATCATCTTTTTATACTTCTACTATATATGAAATTTTAAAGAAAATATAATATAGTATTCTAATTTTAATATATATAATTTTACATGATTTTTTAATTTATAATATTTGTTAAGGAAATACATATTAATTTATAATATTTTCATGCTTTTATAATTTTTAGAAGATTTTTAACAAGATAATCTTAAATATCTAATAAAATAAATTAAAAATAAATACAATGTTATATATATTGAAATCAATATATATCTTTGTTTGGCAATGGAGATACAAGAAATTTTTGCTTTCTTTTTAAAGCTGTTTTAAAATTGTTTGAAATTGTTAAGAAAAAGAAAAAGAAAATATAATATAATATTCTAATTTCTAATAGTAATATATATCATTTTATAATATTTGTTATGGAAATACATATTAATTTAGAATATTTTAAAAAACAAAAATATACATTTTTAGAAAATACATGATTTTTAATTTATAATATTTGTTATAGAAATACATATTAATTTTCAATATTTTCACGCTTTTATAATTTCAAGAAGATTTTTAACAAGATTATCTTGCATATCTAATAAAAAAAATTAAATAAATACAATATTATATATATATATATATCAATGAAGATAAGAAACTTTTGCTTTGTTTTTAAAGTTGTATGAAAACTTTTATTTTTAGTATTATTTTTAGTTTTAAAGCTGTTATTTTTATTTTATATGGAGTCACTACAGTGTGCATTGCTATATAATGCACAAACCAAAAAGAATATTTTCTTTTCTTTGATTTATAGAATTTCATATTCGAAAGGTATGCCTGTACATTTTTCCTTGCTTGAAGTTGCATTTCTAGCTAGAAATATTAATGTGTGATTTTTTGAGTTTTTATGTGTAGAAGAGATATTGATAGACAAACAAATTGGTGTAATGAATACCAATGTGAAGTGTACAAAAATCAAGCAATGAATTTCATTAGCAACATGAGAGAACATGAGTGTCTCATACATGATGACATACCACAGTGTACTGACTATTCAAATCTTAGTGATAAACAAAGGAAGGCACTCAACATAATTATGGCACACTACCATAATAATCAGAATCCACCACCCTTGCAGATGATAATTCAAGGAACAACAGTCACAAGAAAGTCATATCTAATTGGTGCTATTAGACAAACTCTTGAAAATGTAGCAACTCTAAGTTTTTCTCCCCATCTATTACTTGCACCAATTGGAGTTTCAACATTCAACATTGGCGCTTCCACAGTACATTCAAAATTGAGAATCCTAATAAGAGATTTTTCTCAACTAGAAGGAGCAAGGCTAACAAGCTTTCAAGAAGAAATAATACACATCAAATACATTTTGATTGATGAAATGAGCTTCATAGGTCAGAACATTCTAGAGAACATAGATTCTTGACTTCAACAAGCATTCCCACAAAATGTAAACATTAACTTTGTAGGTATACACATGATTATGGTTATCAAAAATGACTAATTTATATTCTAATACAAGTAATTCATGTTATGGAGTTTATATAGATATGAAGGTATATATTAGCTAAAAAAATTCATTGTTTATCTTTCAGGTATATCTATAATTTTGGTTGGAGATTTGGGTCAATTGCCTCCTGTTAATGATAGACCAACATATGACAACAACAAAAGAGCTAGGTTTCTATTGGAAGAATTCAAAACTGTGGTTACTTTAGATAAAGTATTTAGACAAGATGGAGAAAACATCCACCAACAGAGATTTTGTCAACTTTTGACAAATCTTAGAGATGCAAGCCCAACAATTGATGATTGGAAATTGCTTATGACAAGAACCACTATTACCATTGATGCAACAAGCAATGAGGAGTTTGAAAATGGTGTTCATTTGTTCTCAACAAATGATAATGTTCATAAACATAACAAGAAAATGCTATACTTATTGAAGCATCCTGTTGCACGTAGTCTTGCAACAAAATCAAGAAGTATTAATGCAACAGAAGGATGCTCAAATAATGAGCTTGATCTAGAATTATTGATCAATAAAGATGCTAGGGTAATGTTGACTTCAAATATTTGGATACAAGCAGGTCTTGTAAATGGAGCTTTAGGATATATTCAAAACATTATATACAAACCTAGAAGTGGTCCACCAAAACCACCAACATATGTAATGGTTGAGTTTGACAGCTATTCAAGAATACCATTTGATGACCGTAATCCAAATACAATTCCAATTACAACAATACAAAGGGGTAGGACAATCCAAATTCCATTAAGATTAGCTTGGGCATTAACAATTCACAAATCACAGGGTTTGACTCTTTCAAAAGCCACTATTGATATTGGACCAAGAGAAAGAACAAGATTGACATTTGTCGCCATTTCTTGTGTAAATTCTCTACACAGCCTAAGAATTATGCCATCATTCACATATGACCATTATGAAAACATGAAAAAGGGTAGATAACTTGCCAAAAGAAAAGTTGAAGAAAATAGACTTAAAATTTTAGAAGATAATTGATGAAATATATTTTCTTCAATTTTGTTTCAATGACTATACTCAAATTTCTAAATGTAATGTATTTATATGATTTTATGTGTTATGGTACTTAAAAATTCTTCTATGTTTAATGCATTGAAAATTCAACAAACAAATTTTCCTAATGTAAAACAATTATGATACTTTTCAAATGTTTCTAGTGAGTTGTAGAAAATCTAAAATTCATTTGCTACCCATGTGGATTCTTCATATTTCACCACATAATTTTAAAAATTGGTATGTTTCATATGCTTCTCACATATTCAATTATTTTTTACTACTTGAATTTAATATATTTTGAGTTTCTTTGATATCATAAATTTGCTTAATGTTTAATCTCTTATATGCAATTTTCTCAAAAGTTGAAAAATATATATTTTCCCCTATTTAATACTAATGTAAACAAAAATAATGATTTTCCTACAGGTGAGGAAGATGTCACATAATGTGCATACATCATGGGTGTCCATTTGGTTATCGAAGTATCACTGCTGTCTTTCATTCAATGTCATCCTTCGTATAGAGGATTTGAGTGCCCGTTATTGGTTGAGAGAGAAGATGGTCAAGAAAATTATCAATAATGAACTAGAAAACAACCAATTTTTTTTTAATAATTATGCTATGTACTTTAACTTTCTCTATGAATCCAACGTGAAAATGAACTTGGATATAAAATTTAACAATATTCAAATTGAAATTGTAGATTTTTATGCCTGGTCAATTCATCTATACCATGAGGTTCACGATCTTTACCTTGTAGGATGCATGTGGAAGGTCATTATCAGGCCAATAGTAACCATTAAAAAACACAGTCTATGTGATGAGCTCAGTATGAAATTCATGATATTTCTTAAAGGACAATAAAAAATTAGTTATCACACGGGACCACCTGAGGAATGGTTGCTTGCTACTTTCAAGTTCAACTACTCCATCATATTCACGATGCATTAGGTCATGCCATTATTCAAGTTGTTACATGCACACTATGGGATACCTACATTGCATGCCATCAAGTCCAATGTGACAATTAAAGTTTGAACTATTCTTCATGATAGTGATAATGCACAATTACTAGTACATAAATGGTTAACAAACTGAAAGTACAAAGTTATCGTTAATAAAAACATTAAATTTTAAGTTTGGGGAGGAATTCCACTAAATTTTAGTGTCTAGCATTATATATGGCAATTGAAATAAACAATGATGGAAAATATAATGAAATCATATATATTACTATTGAAATGAATGTTAATGAAGATATAAGAATTTTTTAAGATACCTATTTAACAACAGTTAAAAGAACTACAAATTATTTATTATACATAAACTTTATTATTTATTAGAATGTGTTAAGAAAAACTATGTTATATTATTTTTTGTTAACAAATTGAAAGTATGTGTGTTCTAATTTAATGCAAATGGTTGATGTTCATGTTATGTTTTTCTACATATAATTTCCTATGATTTCAAGTTAATCTTTATAAAACTTAAAAACAAATACTTACAAAACTATAAATATTAAACAACTATTTTTATATTAAACATAGATATAAGAGTAAACAATTACTACTTTTATATCAAACATAGATATTATTATTGGAACGTGTTAAAGAAAAAATTATACAATTGCAAGTCAATTTATTATTAAAAAAATAAATTATATCACATTATGAAATTAAATAAAAAATACCCTTAATGATGAAAAATATGCACCTCAAACAAGATAACTTTCGGCTTATTATATATATATATATTAATATTTAATATATGTATGCTAGTAAATTTATTTTGGAAATGGTACGGAGAAGGCTCTCCTCATAAATTCTAGTGAAATATTTCTTGGACATTGGAAAAAAGAGGGATGTTGGAAAAAGGACAGACAGAGTAAACTTGCTTCAAAAAGAAGATATTAAAACATAAAAAAGAAGAAGAGTAAACTTGTTTCAAAAAGAAGATATTAAAACATAAAAAAAAAATAGAATAAACTTGGTGTTACATTGGAGTGAAAGATAAGTTAACTTGCTGAAGAATGGTGTATGGGATGACATCCATGCTCTGGTACATTTTGGGGCTATATAGTCGTTTCCTGCATAGACACTAGTCTTTGAAGTTTATGTGGAAGAATCTTATGGATGGCCCATTCCTAATATGACCATTGGATTGAATTTAAGCACATTCTTCAAACAATATATGGACCATCTAAGAATGATGATGAGACATTAGTCTTACATGCCCCTAGGGAATTCTACACAATTATTTTTATTGGCTACTATTTATAGAAAAACTATCTGGCTTGAAAATTTATCTCTACCAAGAAATTCTTTCTCCCCAATCTTTAAAAAAATGATTTTATGATTTTTTCCTCTCACATGCTTGATTTTAATGACTTTTTGTTGACTCCCTCTATATATTGTAAGTAGCACTAACTCATGTTCAATTATTGCTGAAGCTCCTAGGTATTCATAGCCATCATTTCCATGGAAACCCCTCAAAGCCTATGAATGAATTTGAAAGATAAAGAATCACATATGGATCCTTGGTTTATACTAGATTTCTTCAAAACAAATTTACAAGACAACTTTTTTGAGCTATCAGAAGAGGCCAAGGACTTCATAAATTCTCTCTTCAAATCCTCTAAAGCATTCCATCCCCATTGCAATTCTGCAGGTGC
The DNA here is from genome assembly GCA_007258455.2 of Sequoia sempervirens. NCBI lineage: Eukaryota > Viridiplantae > Streptophyta > Pinopsida > Cupressales > Cupressaceae > Sequoia > Sequoia sempervirens. The sequence continues at coordinate 528,869,416 of VDFB02271358.1, read as the reverse complement.
TAGATATCATTACCTCAACAACAAGAAGAGATGCAAATTCATTCAGCCAAGATTTCAATGTCCTAGCTATAACAACTGCTTTACACTCGGTGGAAGAAAATACCATTCAAGTCATATGACAACCAATCGGTCTTTAGCAGCCACTAAGAGGAATTATGTGTTTCCAAACCAAATTCATCCCCCAGCCAAGAAATCAAGTACTGAATTTGGAAAGAAAATAATGGAATCTCCAGTAACGACAGGCTTGTCTATGAATAGGTACAATCAGATGGAGAAGTCTTTTTATGAAGGTTTAGCTATTCCAAGTCAAGAAGAGATGATATATCTTAGAGAATATAGTTTTTGTCATAAGTCAAATCATGGTGAGGTATGCAAACTTGGATGTTGTATAAGAGTAAGCCAGTTTGCAAGTTCTAATTTCCCTAGCTTGATTAGTGCACATGAATTTAACCATTACTCCCATCAAGCACAAAAGTTTGGATTATGCAACAACATGCAAGAGCAATCAGCTTTGGCTTCTTATGAACAAGGATATCATGCAGTAAAATATAAAAAAAATAGAGTAGAGATAAAAGAAAAAGAACCAATCAATAAATTCAGTTGCATGCAACAATACCAACCTGCTGTGGAGCTTGATATGAGGGATTATTTTGATGGTCCAGGTATAGAATTAGCTCTATAATGTTCCACCAAGAAAGAAGCAGAGGAAGGGATCTCTAATTTCATTACCAATCTTATTGAAGAATACAATCATAATTTAGCTTCTACGTGGGAATGTGAGATTTGATCACTTTTGATCACTTTTCCATTCTGTTTTCATATATCAATATGTTCTTGTACAAAAACAATGTTTGCTAATAATAATTAGATATTGTATTCAACTGCTGTCTTCAATGTGTTGTATTGAAAATGTTTTGCTATGATGGAATGGAAGAAATTTATGTGGGACATGTCCCAGTTTTTTATATTTTGATTGATACCTGAGCTACTAATATCCCAGGTATTCATCTATTTTAGAATGTGCTTAATATTTTAAATCGATGTTTTGGGAAGAGAATTTGATTTTCTTAAATTAAAACTTCTAAACAATGGAAAGCCATGATTGCAAGTTTTATTTATTATTAATGTATTTATTAGTCCTTTGCATAAAGATCTAACTGTGTCATTCCATTTTTTAGTTTCTCAATTCAATAAGTGTAAGGAAAGCTTAGGTGCAGAACAAACTCTCCTAACACCAAAAACTCAGGGAAGAATGCATATATTACTTTTAAATTTTCAATTACAGTCCAATAAGATGCACATGAAAATAATTAGCAGTAAAAAGAAAATGAACACATACACAATTGAACACCAGATTTATGTGGGAAAACCCTTACGGGAGAAAAACCCACCACACCAAGAAAAGCCTCTTTGTATTACAGTAATAAATTACATACAGAGATCAAACTTAACTTTCTGATGTCAATTTACAATAGCAACATTCACTAATCAATCTTTGTATAGAACATTAATCTCACAATGCTCTCAAACAACATATAATGAATTCACTTAGATCAAATCTGTGTTTAGAATCGAACAACTCTACCACATCCTACTATTCACCATTCAACCATTTCTGATCATAGTCATTTTCCCTCACAACTTGTTCATCTTCCACACAAGAACAGTCACAACTGTTCAACTGCCAACAGTTCACATTTTGCTTCTCTCATTGGTTCATAACACACCATGTAGGACAGCCGTTCGGTCAAGAATTTCAATTGAATTTGCATGTTGGTGAGACACTAAACCCTATCTCCCTGATGCCAAAAAACCCGATCACATAACCATCAGCCAAACCCTCGCTGTTGCTAGGATTTCCAAGAAGCTCAACCATCGACAATATCCCACATTGACGTAGAGTATTAGTAGTCATTAGTTTATTAAAAAAATCCCGAAGACTTTAGGTGTCCATGAGTTAGTCGTTTTATTATCAATTTACTCGTACACCACATTTAACCATCAAATTGAACTGTTGGCCATTCCTTGTGGTCTCCACCATGACATTTGTCCACTGCTTGTGCATTTCTAGAGAATCAAGCTGGGAATCTTCAATATTCTCAACAAGTCTCCCAGAATTCCAAGTGGTTCACTGTTGTTTGATCTTAACTGTTCCCCACCATCCCGTGATGACCCCACCACATTGCTATGGCTGATTGTGATATCGCGGGTGACCGCCATGTGTCCCATTTGATGAAGCTGAAGGGGATGATTTTTTGTGACCGTTGATCAATCGTTGTTTGATCTCAACAGTTGTCTGCTATCTTGAGATCAAAAGTCACAAGGTCTCTACTGATCGCGATATCATAGGAAATTGCCACGTGTCTTGGTTGATAATTCCGAAGGATAAGAGAAAAACCTTGGTAAATTAATCAACCAATAATGAAGAAAGTTGGTCAGTCAGGGAATTACAAAACTTTCAAACTCTGCGATAGGTTACAAACTTAGGAACTCCAGCGATTGACCTGCAATGAAGACTAAGCCAACAAGTTGAGGCACAACTTCCAACAATCTCCCACTTGATGAAGACTTACTGGCTTCCTTCAAACTCAAAGTTAATGAAGGTCATGGGCTCCAAGGGCCATCGAACTGGCACACCACCTGTACTTGTCTGTGCTCACTGGTTTCGTCAATACATCTACAACATTTTCCAGAGTATCCACTTTTTCTAAAGAGACCTTTCCATCCTCCACCATATCTCATACAAAATGATACTGCACATCAATATGTTTCATCTTGGCATGGAAAGTAGGATTTTTCACCAAACAAATAGCACTTTGACTGTCATAGTATATTGTAATTTTCCCTGCATCAAACCCAATGTTAGAACACAAACATTTTAACCAGATTGCTTCTTTATAGGCATGTGTTGCTACCATGTATTCTTCCTCTATAGTGGACAAAGTGACTATAGCCTACCGCTTACTCATCCAACTAATTACACCACCATTCATCATGAAAATATATCCACTGGTGGATCTTCTGCTGTCAATGTCCCCTGCCCAATCATAATCCACATATCCTTGAATGTTGAGAGTCCTTTGTGATTCAACCAAATTTCCATGGTAACACAAACCATATTCTGAAGTTCCCTTTAGATATCTAAACACTCTTTTCACAACATCCCAATGTGTCCTTCCAGGATTTTCCATAAAATGACTAAGAACTCCCAGCTTGGGCAATGTCTAGCCTTGTACAAACCATTTCATATATTAAACTACCAACTGCACTAGCATAAGGCACTCTGGTCATGTCCTCCATCTCAGTAGGAGATTTTGGACAGTCTTCAATAGATAGCTTCGTTCCCTGCAAAACTAGAACAACTAGCTACTTGCACTTAGTCATACAAAATCTCTCTAGAACAGTATTAATATACTTACTCTGACTAAGCCAAAGTTTTCTACTCTTCCTATCCCTGGTTATTTCCATTCCCAAAATATACCTGGCTGCACCAAGATCTTTCATTTTGAACTTTGTAGACAACTAAGATTTTAGATCAGAAATCATTAACTTACTATTGCCTATGAACAACATATCATCAACATAGAGAGAAATAATAAGAACACAATCATTTTCAGCTTTGTAGTACACACAATGATCAAATTTCAATCTTACAAACCCCAATGACAAAACAAAAGTGTCAAACTTCTGGTATCACATCCCAGGAGATTGTTTTAATCCATACAGAGATTTTTTCAACTTGCAAACCATATTTTCTTTACCTTTTTCCACAAAGTGCTCATGCTGGGACATATAAATTTCTTCTTCAAGATCACCATGAAGAAATTCTATCTTCACATCCATCTGTTTAATCTCTAAGTCATATGCAACTGCAAGTGACACAAGAAATTTGATAGATGTCAGCTTAGCTATAGGAGAGAATATTTCTCCATAATCAATTCCCTCTACCTAGGAATACCCCTTCACAACCAACCTTGCCTTATAATTTTCCACACTGCCATCTAGACCTATTTTCTTTTTAAATACCCATTTACAACCAACTTTTTTGCCTTCAGGAAAGGGCACCAAACTCCAAGTATCATTCTTTTCTAATGATGCCATTTCTTCATTCAAGGCTTCCAACTAAGAGTTTGAATCAGACATTCTAAATGCCTCTTTCACAGTCCTAGGTTGATCAGTGCTAGAAATTAAAGTATAGGCACAAGTAGAATCTAACAAAGAAAACCCATACCTATTAGGTTGCTTTCTTTCAGGTGTTGACCTCCTCACAGGTTGAGGCTGAGGTTGTTCTTCATCTTTAGAACTCTTAGAACTACTTGAGCTCTCCTCAGTTTCAGGTACATTTTGAATTTTCAATTCCTCTTTATCTGGTGTCAGAGGAATTTCAACTACATCCTTTTTATTTTTTGATTTTGTCTCTGGCTGTAGATCCAAAGTAGAAGGCTTCAACTCACGAAAAATAACACTTCTATAGTATAGAACCTTCTCTGTATCAAGATTCCAAAGCTTGTATCCTTTTATGCCAACACAATAACCAATAAAAATACATTTAACAGCCTTGTTTTCCAATTTAGACCTTTTTTCATTTGACACATATGCATATGCCTCACAACCAAAGACACGAATATGTCTCAGAGAGGGGTTCTTTCTAGACCATGCTTCCAAAAGTGTTTTCTCAACAAGAGTGGAATTAAGAGAATGGTTTATTAAGTAACATGCTGTTGCAACTGCTTCAGCCTAGAACTTCTTCTCCAAGCCAACACTGCTTAGCATACTTTGTGCTCTTTCCATTATTGTCTTGTTGAACCTTTCAGCAACTCCATTTTGTTGCGGAGTGTAGGGTGTAGTTTTATGTCTTCAAATCCCATGATCTTTACAGTACCTCTCGAACTCATTAGAACAAAACTCACCACCATTGTCAGTCCTTAAATAGTTTATTTTTCTTCTAGTTTGATTTTCCACAAAGTTTTTGCATTCCTTAAAACAACTGAACACTTTTGATTTACTTTTCAAAAAATAAACAAATGCCCTTCTTGAATAATCATCAATAAATGATACATAATACCTTGATTTAGACAAAGAAGGAACATTTATTGGACCAAAAACATTAGAATGTATATAATCAAGTATACCAGAAGATTTGTGAGGATTGGAGTAAAATGAAACATGGTGTTGTTTTCCATATATACAATGTTCACAAAACTTGAATTTGAGGTTACAATTATCAAGCCCTTCAACCAAGTTTTTATTTTTCAAGGTTTTTAAACCTTTTTCTCCAATGTGGCCTAGCCTATGATGCCAAAGCATAGTCTTTTCTGCTGAAAGTTTAACTTCCATAGAGTTTACACTATCAAGAACTTTTACCTCCTTTTCTCCATGAGTAGCCTTCTATGACTTTGCAGAGACACTATTGCATTGTACAACAAGTGCATCCAACTTATACAAAGTACCAATACAATCACCCCTTGCTAGCACCATTAAACCTCTAGTCATTTTGCAGCCATTTCCAGAGAATGTGACTTGCACTCCAACATCGTTCAACCTACTAACAAAAAGTAATTTTTGAGCCAGACCTGGTATATGCATTACATCATTGATTCCCTTCACTCTTCCATTAGGGAACTAAATTCTGACTCTTCTGCAACCAACTATTTCCAGAGATGAATCGCTTGCCAAATACACCCTTCCACCATCTTACTTTTCATACTTAGTGAACCAGTCTCTATGAGATGTCATGTGGAAAGATGCTCCAAAATCAATCAACCAGACATCATCTGATGCCTAAGTAGCCAAGGCTGCAATGAAAGCATCTGCGTCACTCTGAGAAGAATCATTGTCAGAATTCTTCTTCTTCTTCTTCTTCTTTTTCTCCTCTTTGCAATCCTTTTGGACATGACTAGGTTTCCCACAATTCCAACACTTCACCTTGGACTTCTTTCTAGGAGACTTTGATCTCCCTTTTGATTTTGATTTGGACTTCTTGTCCTTCTTTCTTTTTTCTTTTGATTTGCCTCTAACAACAAGAGCCTCCTTTGCCATCTCAGAAGATTTTCTTCTCATCTCTTCTGATAACAAAGAAGCAACAATATATTCCATCTTAAAAGTGGATGTCATACTTCCAATAGCCATCACCAAGTGATCCCAAGAATCTAGCAAATAACATAACAATAGCATACAATGATCTTCTTCATCCATCTTCACACCCACAGATGCTAACTGAGCAATCAACATGTTGAAAGCATTCAAATGATCAACAATAGATGCTCCTTCCTACATTTTCAAAGAGTACAAATTCTTCCTCAAGAACAAATTATTCACTAAGGACTTGCCCTAATAAATAGCTGCCAGTATTTTCCATAAAGAAGATGCTGTTTTTTCTTCATGAACATTTAGAATAAAAAAGTCTGCTAAACAGAGCCTTATCAACCCCTTTGACTTTCGATCTGCAAGGTCCCAATCCTCTTGCTTCATGCCTGTAGGTTTCATTCCAGACACAGCAAGCCAAAGATCACGGTCAACTAACAAATCTTCCATTTTAAGTTTCCACAACTCAAAATTGCTGCCATTGAATTTCTCAATTTCAATATTTCTTGATGTGCTTTCCATCTTAATCTGTAATTTGAATTACCATACTTCTACAAGATTCCCACTGAACAAAATTGACACAAAAAACCCAACCTACCCACGAGGATAACACAATTGGCTAGACTCTAATACCACTTGTAAGGAAAGCTTAGGTGCGAAACAAACTCTCCTAATGCCAAAACCTCAGGGAAGAATGCATATATTACTTTTAAATTTTCAATTACAGTCCAATAAGATGCACATGAAAAGAATTAACAGAAAAGAGAACATGAACACATACATAATTGAACACCAGATTTACGTGGGAAAACCCTTATGGGAGAAAAACACACCACACCAAGAAAAGCCTCTTTGTATTATAGTAACAAAAATTACATACAAAGATCAGACTTAACTTTTTGATGTCAATTTACAACAACAACATTCACTGATCAATCTTTGTATAGAACATTAATCTCACGATGCTCTTAGACAACATACAATGAATTCACTTAGATCAAATCCATGTTCAGAATCGAACAACTCTACCACATCCTACTATTCACCATTCAACCATTTTCGATCATACTCATTTTCCCTCACAACGTGTTCATCTTCCACATAGGAATGGTCACAACTGTTCAAATGCCAATGGTTCACATTCCGCTTCTCTCATTGGTTTAGAACACACCATGTAGGACATACGTTTGGTCAAGAAGTTCAATTGAATTCACATGTCAGTGAGACACTAAACCATGTCTCCCCAATGCCAAAAAACTCGATCACATAACCATCGACCAGACTGTCTCTATCACTAGGATTTCCAAGAAGCTCAACCATTGACAATATCCAACATTAATGTGGAATATTAGTAGTCATTAGTTTATTAACAAAATCCCAAAGACTTTAGGTGTCAATGAGTTAGCCCTTTTATTATCAACTTACTTGTACACTACATTTAACCATCGAACTGAACTGTTGGTCATTCCTTGTGGTCTCCACGATGACACGTGTCCACTGCTTGTGCATTTTTGGAGAATCAAGCTGGGAATCTTCAATATTCTCAACAAGTCTCCTGGAATTCCAAGTGGTTCACTGTTGTTTGATCTCAGCCATTCCCTGCCATCCCGCGATGACCCCACCACACTGCTATGGCTGATCATGATATCATGGGTGACCACCACATGTACCATCTGATGAATCCAAAGGGGATGAGTTTGCGTGACCATTGAACAATTGTCGTTTGATCTCAACTGTTGTCCGCTATCGTGTGATCATAAGTCACAAGGTCTTTACTGATCACAATATCATGGGTGACTACCACATGTCTTGGTTGATAACACTGAAGGAATAAGGGAAAAACCTTGGTAAATTAATCAACCAATAATGAAGAAAGTCTGTCAGTCAGGGAATTACAAAACTTTCAAACTCCGTGACAGGTTACAAACTTAGGAACTCCAACGATCAACCGATAATGAAGACTAATCCAGTAAGTTGAGGCACAACATCCAACAATAAGAACTTATGAAAATGAATTACTTGACCAACCACCAACTTACAAGCCAAGAAGAGATCATCGTATATATGTAATTTCTATTTCTCATATCTTCCTCATGCATGATTATGTCCATTTTTCATACATTTCTTAACAAATGACAATAATGAGAAGAGGAACTACTGATTCATATTCCCATGGTCCAAGTTTACAAGAAATTTGTATAGAAGTTCTCAGTTAAAGAGGAAAAGTTTAGGTCCCATGGCCCAAGTTTACAAGAAATTTGTATAGAAGTTCTTAGTTAAAGAGGAAAATTTTAGGTAACAAATAAAGTAAACTAGTCCAGCAAGGGAGTTACAAAAAAAAATTCTTTTTCTACATAGCATATTCCTCCTCCTCGATGATGAACACATATTTTCAACTTTCTCTCCTAGGCAGGCATCTCTTTTCTTTAGTTTCCAAAAATTTTGTCAAACAAAACACCATCACAGTATATCAAATGATTCTTAGGCTACGTACATTTGGTGATCTTTAAAAACCTATCTCAGTTCAATAAGTTGATTGCATTTGTTGATCTTTTAACAGCCCATCCCAATTCAATTATTTGTAAGTTACTTATATTTGACAATTTTTAGAATTTTGTTTATATTCTTTTAAAGATTTTTTGGAATAAATTATGTGAACAGTTTTTCATCAATGTTTTGGATCACATTCCATTATTTGTCATGAGGATGAGCAAGAAGAGAGCATTGACTAGAAATTTCATGTCTTCAACTTGTTTATGCTTTCATTAATTTGAGACTGTCATCTCCTTTTAGATTAAGTCTATGATATATAGATTTGCTCCGTACATTTTAGAATTGCAAGATTTAGTGCTACATCTTGATATTAAGATTATTTAACATTCATTAATTCATAAGTATCAAGGAATCTTTTAAATATTGCAAAGAGAATTATTATACCAAAAAATTTCTTTGGACTATTAAAAGAATTTGAATCTATATTATATTTATCTAGGATACCTTCATGTCTAAGATTTATTGTTTTCAATCTTTATTCATGATTATAAAGGCAGTTTAATCAAGGGAGTTGATCTAGAATAACACAAATTTTGTAATCCAACAATCTCTTCAAGATATTTTTCAATATTATCAATCCTTACACACAAGTGAATATGAGATAGGAGGCTAATTAGGTTGGATAGAAATCTTGCAAAATACCTCAACAATCTCGGGAACACAAGCCTTAGGTTGAAACCTCTTTAGCTTGTCTTGTATATACTTTGAAGGTATATCTTATATCTGCCATTTTTTTTTTTTGTGAGTAATGTATTATTGTCTTTTTAGTTTATAAAAATAAGTAAATATTATTCATTAAAAAAATATAATATTAAATAATATTTCAAAAAAAAAAATATTTTGTTCTTAATTAATTTAGTCTAATAATATACGATTTAATAGAATTAAAAAAAATAGTTATTAGCATCATCACTTTTATATAGTGGATTATAATATTATATGGAAGAGTATATCTAAATTAGAAATTTCCATTTGATCTAAATACACCTCCTCAATATTTGAATTTAGGTGAATAGTGTAAGAAAAAACATATTATGGTCAATATATTTCGATCTATTTTTTGAATTGAATGGTTATGGAGTTACCACCATGGAATGATCCTCTTCGTGGCTATCATATTATTGTCAATATATTTTGGTCTATTTTTCCTCTTTGTTTGGTGAAAATAAGAGACAATCATGTACAATCCATCTTCTCAAGGCTTCTCTCTTAAAACATGAAACCCTCCAAACAAATTCAAGTGGACAAAAGATAAACAATGCGTTGAAAATACAATCTTCATAAAAAGAAGGGAAAAATAGATTGCAATAAACCCTAAAATCAGTCTGCCAATTTGAAACAAAATCAAGATTGGAAGGGAAAGGTGTCTAACATGGATTAGATCAACTTATTACAATTTCACTACTCAAATCAACAATATTTTTCTTGAAGTAATGATAAAGGACGATTGCTTATCCTAGTAGATGGGGTCAAAATTTGTTAGCAACATGTTTGTTCTTATCAGGTCCAGAGTCTAGGTCATGCTATTCTCTCCTTATTCAAAGCCCACAAGAGTTGGAACTCTAAAAATATACTTGTGAGGCCTACTTATATGGTGAAAGTACTCTTTTCTTTTCTCTTTTTCTTTCTTTTTTTTGTATAAATGGTAGAACCATTCTAGCATCTCTAGGTCAAACACATAAGAAATTTTTTTATAGTCCTATTTCCTGATTTTTTTTAATGTATAAGTCAGTTTTCTATGACATAACAAAACTTTGGGCATGCATTGTCTTGTTTATCATCATGCATCTCAAATTAGAAAATTACAGAATAAGGATGTTTATAAGAGGATGAGATTAAAAATATTTGTAAAGTTGAAATGTAGTTAATTTAACATTGTAGACAATAGTGCTTCATTGTGAGTTGTTTTTGTTTATTTTTGAATATTTAAATTAAATGTGGTTTTTTTGTATAATAATATAGACACAAATTTATTTTTTGGGAGAATTGTTATGTGTTTTTGTTTATATATATATATATATATAATCAATTGTAATAAAAAGAAAAATAGAAGTTTTTGAAAGGGCTTCAATTCTTTTGCAAACAAATTAGAAAGAAAATGATATTATAGTCTAATTATGATTAGACTATGATGACAACTAGATTACAACAATGAAACAACACAAAATTAGTAGAAGCAAGGCCTTTGTCTTACTATGAAACTCATATAGAACAAAACCAAGCTAAAAGAAGATCACAAGCATGAAAAACTCCCAAGAATTTTAGAGTTGGTAGAGAGCAACACCAAATTCCCAATCCTACAAAAAAAAAAGGTGTTTCTCTATGAAGGCTATGTCCTCATTCTCTGTCCCTTCATCATCTTTACTTTGTGTCCCCTATTTCTCAAGCTATGACTGATCTAATCAAGAATGGAGCAAGATTTTGATCTCTCTTGTAACATTTTAATGTTGTTGGCATTGTTCTTTATGAGGGATCTACTAATGTTAATTACCATCCTTAGATTAGATTTGATCCATCAATTCTTTCTCTAAAAATTTAATTCATTCATCAGTCTTGGTGTTTTCCATTTTCAATATAGTAATTTCTTCCATAACCTCCCAATGTTTGAAGAAGATTTATTCTCTTTTGTAGGGACAAACACCTTTTCCTTGGAAGTTTCTTAGCCATTTAAATTATTTTTAGATTCATTTTGTTGGTCTCAATGAAGAACCTCTTAAGGATTTTATGATGGATGGTAGCCTCTTTGTTCATATCAATATTTTTATTTACAATCAAGTTCACAATTGAAGCAACAACCTCTAAAGAGGAAGAAGGGCATGGAAGATCAGCTAGTGAAATATAAGGGGCAAGGCATAAATATTTCACTTTGGGAATCTCATCATCCAAATCAATGTTATCCTCCCTTTTCACTCTTTTCACCTTAGGATTATTTTTTCTACCCTCCACTCCCTTGCTAGTTTACCATCCAAAATAGTGTCATTTTTCATCATAATTTCCCCTTCTTCTTGAATGTGACTTTAATGCTTCTAATATCTTTACCACCAACAAATTTTATTCCTCCATGATTCTCAAGACCATTAGGGATAAAGAAAAGACTTTCTTGGGAAGGGGACTTAGGATCAAGACTCAAGGCAAGAATAATAAACTATTTTAGTAGTGTAATTGATAATGGGATTAGGTTAACTCTTCTTACAGTAATGTAAATCTAGTGTAGAAGAAGCAAGGTGGGTTCTACAAGTAGCAATGAAAAGTGGGGGTTTCAAGGATAATTCATGTTTAATAAGTAGGATGGAAGATTTGTGTAGGGGGAAACCTTAATTATTTTATTAAATTCAAGAATAGAGTATTCAAGAAAGGATAACATAAATAATAGAAAAATAAATAGGAAATTGTCATGAAAATAGACAAATAATATAAAATGGTGTAACTGGCTTGGAAGTTCCCCTCAAGCATGACATACCTTGTTAGAAATAAATGAGCATAAATAAAGGATTTGATCCTAAGTTACTTTGGTATAGAGGTTATACCCTAGTATGAGCAATAAGAGGAAGAAAATAACTTATGTGGTGAGTTACAAAAGGATGTGGTAGGAAAGAACAATTAAAATTGACAATAAACATATATTCACATACACATAGTAGCACATCATATATACATTAGATCATTATATAGTATAATATATTTATCATATATAACTCTATTACATATTTTACTTATACATCAATATTCTTCCTTATATTTCTCTTCTATGTATTATCCATCTATAACATTACATACTTTATTCTCTATTCTACTTCTATACATCTTTCATCTTTGATCCCCACTTGTACCTAGTTTTAAGTATTATCAAGGAGTGTGTCTCTTATACATGCTATGACCTTTAGATGTGTTGGTGGTTGGATAAACATGCCACATTTCCTTTGTAGTGAATGTAGTTTACTATAATGTCAAAATTTTCCTACCAAAATTATCCCCCTTTGAAATGATGTCTTATCCTCAAGAACTCATGGCTCTATCCTATTTGAGACACCCAAAATTTTCTAAGAAATTTAGTACTTGTGCCTAAGTTTTTTTATATAGGTTTAATTAAATAAAAAAATTGTTTATATATGCCTTTGAGTTGGGTGAATCTCTTTTTCCATTTGTTGAGTAGCTTGCTATAATAACTATATTTTTCCATTAATCTCTGTCAAAGTGTTTTCTACTTTGATGGTGATGGCTAGGATGTGAATAGAGTTGGTGAATTTGAATGCTCCAGCTTACATAAACTTGTCTCATGTGCCAATCTAAGGCTCACCAATTCATGAAAATGTTTGATTTATATCCATAGCCCTTATATTTGATATTGTATCTACTGGTATTAACTATGAAGTGTCTCCATCTATATCCTTCATGCCATCATAAGAAGAAGAGGCTTGGATTATTTTTTCATCAAGATTATCCATTTGTGATCTTAGGTATTTTATAGAATCTTGTCAACCTAGATAGAATTGATATATAATGTATTAATTCTTTTCATGGTAATTTGAATTTTGCTAATTTTTATGTCTAGGTTGGTGTAGGAATCAACACATTTTCCCCCTAATTTCTTCAAATTGCATCTTTTCCACTTCTATCAATACTTGTTTTTTGATAATGTTCCCTCGGCTTTGTATTTCATTGAGTATCCCATCTTTTATTTTTTATATATTTTTAGCAAGTTGGAAATGAGGTATCTATATGAATATTTTACACTCAATGATGGATGGTGGTAATGGGTTTTTGAATTGTTTCTATAGATTCTACATGATTGCATAAGATATGTTTTATTTGATAATTTGTAGTATCTAACCTAGCTAGAATTTTTGTAAAAGTGATATCTAGGAGAAGTCTAGATGTGAGTTAGTGAGGGGTAGGTACAATGATGGAATGGGAGTGAGTTTTTTTAATTTTACAGTGAAGAAAATTTTAATTTCTCACATTTGTAGACATCAAAAATTGTCCTTCGTCTGCGAACTCCACTTTTCCTATCAACTCATTTCATCTCCTTACATAATTAAATAATTTTATTTAATTATTCCCCTAAAGCCATATTCCTCAATTAATTAAATAATTCTTAATAATTTAATTAATTTATTTCCTCTTTATTCCTCTTTGATTAATTAATTAAATATATTTTATTTATTTATTTGAGTCACTAATTAAGCCCCTTTTCCTTCTATAATTAAATAAATTTATTTAATTATTCTCTTGCCACTTTCCTACTAATATAAAATTATACATTATCCTCTTCTTCCATAAATTAAATAAATTTTATTTATTTAATAACTTACTCATTTGTCTATTTTCTTTGCTTTTTAATGAGATAATTGTTTCCAATTATCTTATTTAAAAAATTAGCTTTTCCCTCCACTATTAAATAATTATTTTAATTATTTAGTAACTTGTCCTTTTCCTTCACTTTTTAATGAGATAATTGTTTCCAATTATTTTATTTAAAAAGTCAGCTTTTTCCCTTTTCTTCTATAATTAAATAATTATTTTAATTATTTAATTATTCATCTAGCTTGCCATAAATTAATTAAATTTTATTCAATTAACGACTTGCCTTTTTCTCCCATCTTTTTAAATTAAATTATTATTTAATTCAACAAATCAATTTTCCTTTTTGCCTCTATAATTAAATAATGTTGTCATTATTTAATTATTCACTTGCCTGTTCAAACTAAATGATTTTCTTAGTCCCTCTCTCAGTCTCATTCTTATCCTCACGTGTCACAATCGATCTCAACCTTTGATTAATCCTTTTCAATCTCAGTTGTCCATTCAAGTTTGTCTCTTCTATAAAAGGTTCCTTTCGTGGTCATTTTTATATATCCAGTTTATGCAAATACGTGTTGTTGACATGACAATTACTTCAATATTTTTCTAGTCATTAGTCATAGGCTATATTTGCACACTTGAAATTGAGGGCACTGATCATATTGCAACAAAATGGAGAAGGATAATGGAGGCCAATCAATGGAGGCATGAAGGTTATGGTAATATAATTTGTTGTTATTTTGTATTTATGCACTCTTTTGTTCTTCATTATTAGATGAGGATTTTAAGGTTTATTTGTTGTGTTTAATGATCTTAACCTCAAATCTTCCTGATCACAACATTAAATTAAGTGGTGGGGATATGGAGTTAAATTTATAGATTTATTTGGGGGGTGCGAAGATTATTCACCCTACTATGTTTTCTTGTCTCCCTCTTTAATTTTTGTTACTTCATTTCCTTTTTTGTTTCTTTTTCTATTTCAAGGGGAGGTTTATAGAATTTTTTAGTAGCCTCAATGGTTTCCTATTTGAGTCTCCCCTTTGCTATTGTCATTTGCGAAAGGAATGTTTCCACCTTTTTTCTTGGATCTAAGATCCAAGTTTTGTAAATGTATTAGTTTTCTCTCTTTTTAGGTGATAAGTTCACCAAAAATTTATCTAGTTCTTCTTTCCTTAATTTTCCTCTATTTACACCATTTATTCTCTTCTTTGCTTCAAAATTGTGGCTAATGCTTCAATAAATCCTTTAATTATCTCCACTAAATATGAAGTGTACTTGAGATGTAATCAATCGTAGCCTATTCAATTATTTTCTTGTTTTCCTCTCCTACCAAGGGGTATAATTTTATAATTTCTAAGAGCATGTCTATTATGAATAGTGACTTGTAGAGTCTACTAGCATCCATGAGCTAATCTATTTTCTCTTCAAACCTATCCATTTAATTTTTTGTGATTTTTATTTTGATATTTTTTGTTTCTTTTTCTATGGGTATCCTCCTAGGCATATTTTTCTCTTTTTATGCCTCTTTTCTTATATTTGTATCCTTTGCATCTATGGAAGTGTATTTTATTTTTTATTTCATTTTATCTTAGGTTGTGAGGATTTATTTATTTTTATTCTCATTTAGATTAGTGCCTTTGTAGTTTTCCTCATTGGTGATCGTGTAATTATTTTTTGTGGAGGGGTGGTATCCTATCTTCTTCTTGTGGTCACATGTAGTGACCTCTTTTCTAGTTATTCTATGCCTAATGCCATATGTATTTTTAAATCCATTATTTTTTAAATCCTAGGGATTCTAACAATTATTTTTTAGTTCCACACTTGAGATGGTCCTACCTTTGTTGAGAGTGGTGAACCCAAAATTTCTATGATTATAGGAGGTGTGGGGTATTTTAGGATTCCCTACTTTCTATGTAGCTTGTCCTTATTCTTCTCTACATGCTATATAACCTTTTTTATGCTGTTTTTTGTTGAGTTCTTAGTATGTATCAAATATTTATACATTTGGATATTTTCGAAGAGCCAATAGGGCCTTGGCATTTGCATAGATTGGTTGACCATTTATTTCATATGGTAATTACAATATCTAGGATGTGAGTGGTTCCACTAACTCGATGAAAGTGTGATCTTTATCTTCCATACATGTAATGTCATCCACATGTTACTGTACAATATTAGAGGATACTTAGTCCCTTGGTTTCATTTGGGATTTGAAAATATATTGTTGAAGAACTACTGAAACTGAAACATATTATTGAGAAATTTCTATCAATGACCTTTGAGAAATGAACCAGATTTACATATCCAAAATGAGCCTAGCATTTAAATCTATTTAGACCAAAGAATTTCTCACCTCATTTATGCCATTCCATCGCATTCATTCAGCTTACTATCATATTTTAGGAAAATATTTAGGGTACCCTCTTGCATTGCTTAGAAATTTTTTATGCCATTACCAGATTGTTCCTCACTTATTGTAGACATCCATCATTAGGTTGTATATACCTTTTTGAAAACTTTAGAATAGGGAAACTTACCATATATTTTCATAGGCCCATTGCTACAAAGAAAAAATGTCATTGACCTTGTCATTTTCCACATTCATCCTTGTCATTTTGGTGTAACCTTTAAACTCACTAGTCTAGTTTAAAGCTCACCTTGTCAAACTTGTCACTTGTCATCTACTCCTTAAGGTCACTGACAATCTTACTAGTGGAAACATTGGACTATCCTAGGTTGGCTAGTAACTCTTTTCTTAGTTTCATAAAAGGTGCCTAGTCTTAACTTTAGCTATTCATACCATAGTCATCTCAGTTACATACCATACTTTTCATCATACCATAACACTTTATGTTAGCATCATTACATATTTAGACTTAATCATAACCTAGATTTTGGACATAGTGACATCAACCTCTTTCAAAACTTGTTTATTGTCACCTTGTTCCTTAATTTTGGTCATTAGCATCATTGCATACGCTATATTGTGGCAATAGTGATATTGTCCTATCCTAATTTTTTTTATTGTCACTCTCAACCTTAAATATTGGACACTATCATCATTAGGAATCCTCATACCTTAAAACTAAAAAATCCAAAACATAGCTTAGGTTGCATACCTTATACTTAGAAAACCTCTTTGCATTATCATACCCTCAAATTTCCCATCTTGTCACATACACTTTCCCCTTCACAAGTCTTTTATGGTCAAAAATAGGTCCCAAAAGAGAAGAAAAGAGATGGAGTTTTTCACGATGATGATGAGGACCTCTATAATCACACTAGCCACCTAAAATTTGGCTCATCCTCAATGAGTCACCTAAGAAAGACACTCCCCTTGACAATTACAACACCCATAACAATCCTCTCTTAGAGGATCAACTAGAGGTTGCTTGCCAAGACCCCAATGTGGCTAGATTTGTGGATGAAATAGTAGCTTTAGAACCTCAGTGGTATTTATCTAAAATTTTACATAGTGGAGCAAAACTTCCCCTGGCTTTGATGTAAATACACTTCGACAAGAATCATCCCCAAAAAGACAAAGTCAAGGACAAGACATGTCTACCTCGAGTGGTTCCAAGAACCCACAAATAAATATTTTTTATGTCACAAGGGGGTCAACTCAAACTTCCACTACAATCCATACATCCTTGTTTGGAACCCAAACAATGTCACAATCCATGACACAGTCCATCTCACAACATTTTGGTTATAACTCCAATCCATTTAGTGCCATAAAAACTACATTTTCAAATCCATTTGGGCCATCTAGTACCATGAACACCACACCAAACCCATTTGGGAAATATAGTGCCTTGAACACTACGTCATTCAATCCCTTAAAAAAAAAAAGAGGACTAGAATTTATATTCATGGGACCAACACCAACACCAACACCAACACAAACAACAATACTACCCAAGGTCCTAACAAAAGTGTTCCTCAAACAAATACTCAAGGATCCTTCCAATTTAACACCCAATACACACAAGGTTCAAATACTTCCAATCCTCCCCAAACGTAATTCATCACCTCACATATCCCAACTCACACCACTCACATCCCTCAAATCCAAATTCCAACCTAAACTTACATTCCATATATTCAAAACCAAATCCCATCCTTCACTCATAACATCCCATCTCAAAACAACACCAATTCATCCCTTCAACATGTTGGATTGCAAAATACAAACATTGGGCCTTACCAAAATGCGGTTGCAAATGCCATGGACACAACATCTACACCATATGATGTCCTAGCCACTCAAATGTTAGCCTTGCAAAAGAAAGTAGAAACCATGATGATATCAAACAAGAAGACTTACTCTACCTAAGAGTTATGCCCATATCCATTTGATAAGACATTATACATGCCTCCTCTTCCTTCTCTTTATATCATACCAACGTTACCCAAATATAGAGGAAAAGGAAATTCCATTGAGCATGTGAGAGAGTTTCACATGACCCTGATTGATATAGCTTCTAAACAAAAATACCTAATGATACTATTTCCTAGAAGTCGCACAAGACAATTCCTAGAATGGTTCACCCATCTGCCAACCAACATTCAAACATTTGACGAACTAGCTGACAAGTTCATCACCCACTTCGCCTTCAACATTGAAAATGACATTACTATCACCTCCCTGTGCCACACTAAACAAGAAGAGGGTGAATCCTTCATAACATACTTCTAGAGATGGAGGAGCTTGGCTAGCCAATATCTTGTTGACATTCCTGAAAAATCATTTTTTTTCATGTTCGTCAAAAATTTGATCACAGACTTAAAGTATTCACTGCTAACCCATTATTACTCAACATTTGCATAACTTGTAGAAAAAGGAACCATCCTTGAGAAAGCTCTTATTTCCAAAGAATAAATTAAAATGTATAACAAGACCCAAAATACCTAAGGGACATCAAGCAATAAGAACAAATATTGGGCTTGAAAAAATAATGTCACTAATGATGAAGTTGTCAATGTGAAAGAAATCCATAATGATCCTAAACTTACACTCAAAGGACCTAACACACCAAACAACCCACCTCAACAAATGACAAATTCCCTTTAGAACACGTAAGGAAAAAGACCTTAGAGACAATTCCCTGTAAGATGCAAGTACACTCCCTTAGGGGAGCCTATTGAATCTGTCCTCAAACAACTCTTGCATTCTAGGGTCATTACACTTCCTGAGGTGAAACCATATGATCTAGGACTATTCAAACCTTCACGGTGGGATGAAAATACCTTTTGTGACTATCACCATGCCAAAGGAAATTCTACTTCATCATGTCGACAATTGAAAAACATCGTCCAAGACCTCATTGAAAATAGTACCATAGAGGTCGATGGACAACAACAAACCTCCAACAGTGATCATAAGGTCTTTACAGATCTATTACATGACCATGGAAAAGGAAAGACCTCCAATTTGGGTAATAAGACCAATAATTATGCCAATTACACAAATGAAAAATGTGATTACACCACCATAATAAATCACATTCATGCTGCTGACAATCATACCAATGCTATTATTGTCAAGAAACCACCTGAATGTGTTGTCACTACCCATCCAACCAAGGTGACTCTCCAAGGTGCTCCCCCAAAAAAGCAACAACCAAAGTCTCAATACAATCTACTTGACCATTTGGGGAAGATACCCACACAAATCTCTATCTTGGAGTTGTTGCACATATCACTTGAACACTAGGCCATTCTTGACAAAGCCTTGCAAGACACTATCGTTCTTACCGACCTTGATGTCAACCATTTCTATGAAATGGCAGGATACTTGGCCAATACGCACCATATCACCTTCTCAGATCAAGACTACTCAAATCCACTCACAATGACCCCTTGCACCTTGAAGTCTTTGTCCACAAGCATAAATTCAGACGAGTATTGATAGACGATGGAGCAAGATTGAAAATTTGCACCCTAAATTTGGTTAAGGAATTGGGATTCTCTAAAGAAATTGTAGACACAACCAAACACATTTTCATCAAGGCATATGATGATGAAGAATGCTTTTCCAAAGGTGTCGTCACCTCCCAATTAGAGTTGGACCGACTGTCTTAAATACCACATTCCAGGTCTTGGACCTTAAACTTCCATACAACCTCCTCCTTCGTCGACCATGGATCCATGCCATGAAGGCTGTACCATAAAAATACCATTGATACCTCAAGTTTCCTCATGAAGGCACTTAAATTATAGTCGTAGGTGATCCTGATCCCTTTCAATATTGCAACAATTTAAAAGGGACTACTCAATTCTAAGTGCCTGTCAACCAAGAAGCCTCATCATCTCACTACATTGATCCATCTTCATTGAACAAGTCATCCAATCCATTTAATAGAACATCAAATCCCAAGGTCCAAGTCCATGACATGGGATGTAGAGAATATTGTATGGATAATTTACCAGAAAATGACAATGCTAATGCTACTAAGAAAGATCAGATTTTCAACAACAATGTCAAGATAGCTGAAGAAGGTATACAAATAGATGGGCATGCTTGGATTGACATATTTTGGGATCCTGATGATACATCTACCTTTTCCCTATTTGCTTCCACTCAAAATTTTCATATCCATGACAAACCCATGTTTGACCAAGATATCTATGATAATCCACTTTTTGATCATGACCCTGCTGAGGATATCCAATCATCATCCTTCCATCCCACCCGCCCTAGGCTAGGATATGTATCTCCTACTATCGCCTCTACCAAGTCACCTTACGAGGTCATTAAGGATGTGCAAGCTTCCTTTAACATTAATATTAGTACCAAAAAGGATAGTACCAAAGACTCCATTGATGGCATCACCACTCCCATTCATCCACTAGACATTCCTGTCACTTTGCCTATTTCATCCATCTCACTCACATCCATCTCCATCATAGACATGGATCAAGAAGTCATATCTCAAGAAAAGAATAAAGGAAAAGCTTCGGTGAAAGAGCTATCTTCAAAAGAAGGTAAAAAATCAAAAGACATAATGAAAATAAAAGAAGATCAAGATAAGTCCTCTAGAGCCAAAATTAAAAAAATACAAGTCAAAAATAAGAAAAAGTTGATCTCTAATCATGCCTCTCCATCAAAAATAATTGGGGGCATCTATCAAAGCACAAAGTCAAAAGAGGAGTTGGTTGATATAATGTATCCATCATTGACACTTTCACTCATTCCATACATCCCATTCAATCCATTCGCATTCATACATCCATCATATAATTCCACCTTAATTGGTGATGTCTTCCAATATACCTTTGATGACAACCCCTTCACATACTCTAGCTCATTGGTCACCCAAACTCCTTCTCACCTGAAGCCTAACAACCCACATAGTGGGCGCATTAGAGATCCTACCCTAGCCTCTTTCATTTGTCACATCTATAATCCATCATATTTTCCACTTGCACTTGTCATCTAGGTCAGGTCCTTTCATCCAACATGGTCATCCAAGCACAATGAGGGAATCATCACGATGGTTTATGGATATGGTGTGTATCAATTCTACACTTAGTTGTAGAGAGCTCTTATAAAAAACTTGGAAAAATATAAAAAAATGACCAAAAATCAAAAAAATTGTTACCTTGATGAAAACCTAACAAACATGCATCTTGGTAACACCAAAAAAATTCAAGAAATCATGAAAATATTAAAGAAAAGTAATCTGTCCACTAGTGAAACCCACTTTAGCAGTGCTTTGGATAAGTACTATGGTGAAAACCTGGAAAACGAGAGCCATGTGTAGTCAATCTTTGCTCCCTCATCTATCTTCATTCTATTTGGATTTTCACTTCACCCATAATGCATCCATACTTCACCTTTTCTCCATCATCCATAATAATGTCAGCTTGTCCTTTCCATAACTTGGAACAATTGACATTTTGTGTCTTTCATACCCACCTTCATACCTGGACATTCATCCATCCCATCCCTAATAAATTGGTCTTATACTTGACTGGGGGAAAATACTAGACCTATGTCTTCCCTAGATCCTATACTTCTTGTTGGAGGTCACTATATCAAAAAAGACAAAAAAAATCATAAAATGACAAAAGAAAAACTAAATATTTCCAAAAAGACAAAAAAATCACAAAACGAAAAAAAGACAAAAAAATTCAAATATTCCCCAAAATCCAAAAAAAATAAACATGCCAAAAAACACAAAAAAATCCACATAACTTGCAAAAATCCCAAAAATGAAGTCAGCGTCATGTCATGTCAATCCAAGTCCAATTGAACTACGTTGCCTTTGCAACTTCACGTAGGCAAGGCCATTTGTTGATGCACCCCCGAGGCATTAGGTGAGTCCTTTTTATGTTTGTCAAATAAACATTAAAATCATGATGCATTCCCTTTTCAATAAAACAAAGTCAATTCATGTTGAACTACGAGGTATGTGCATTTATAATGTAGGAAAGGCCATCAATGGAAAGCCCTCGAGGCCACCTAGGTTAGTGCTTTAGGGTTTATTGAGTTATTCACAATAAGTCAGACATCATCATCAGAAACAAACAATCATCAAAATCTCACACAAGTCATGAAACAACAAACCAAACTAGTCAACAAGTCTTCCAATCCAATTAGTTAAATTATAAAATCAGTCAAACATCAAACCAACATCAAGACAATCTAAACTATGTTTTATACAGGATGTGTCCTTCCTAAAACCCGACATAGGTATTCGTCAAACTTTGTCATTTTACTTATACAGGTAGTTGCATGATCGAAACCAAATTTGATGGCTTATATGACATGTTTCTTCTCCTAAAACTAGGCTCTATCAAAAAATCAACCCATCACTCACAGTCAAATGTTGGCAAACACTTATTGGAAAACAATTCTTGGCAAACACTCTGAACATGGTTGTTGACTTTGTTGGTCTATTTTGTCTTATCTTTTTGACTTGTGTTTGGGATCAGGTTACTAGCTACCTCGAGGATGTCCCACTAAGGATTTAGAGGGGCGATGATGTCTCATGACTCATCTTTTCTTTTGATTGCTATCCGTGGTTTGTCTTGACAAAAAGACTAGGGAAATCTCGCTCAGGTAGTATGACTCATATCATTCCTTGTCTATGATTGTCTATTTTTGGCAAAGGCATGATATTGCACACCATTGGTCTATGTCATATCATGGTGTTTTTTTACCATTGCAAAATTTTTTACCACCCAATGATGATTAAATGCAAAGCCTACTATTTATTTAGCAAAATATTGAAGTCTCTTATTTTCAACTCACATCTACATCCCCCCCACGCTAACATTTCCTTCTTTCTCTATTCCTCTCATCCATTTTGAGAGCACATTCGTGTTCTTCGAGCCAACATGTTGTCTCGAGGGGGCATATCGTTACCTTCTTGTCATCCTTCATAATCCTCATTTTCACACTAGGGCATATTTTTGGATTATTTTTCTTTGACACAACACAATAAATTGCATTATGTCAAAGAGGGGCAAAATGTAGACATTAAAAGTTGTCCTTCATTTGTGAACTCCACTTTTCCTGTCAATTCCTTTCATTTTCTTACATAATTAAATTATTTAATTAATTCTCCTAAAGTCATATTCCTCTATTAAAAAAATAATTCTTAATTATTTAATTAATTTATTTCCTCTTTGTTCCTCTTTGATTAAATAAAAAAAATAAATTATTTATTTAATTGAGTCACTAATTAAGCCCCTTTTCCTTCTATAATTAAATAAATTTATTTAATTATTCACTTGCCACTTTCCTCCTATAATTAAATAATTATATTAATTATTTAATTATTCATTATCCACTTCTTCCATAAATTAAATAAATTTTATTTATTTAATAAATTACTAATTTTTATTTTTCCTCTCCTTTTTAATGAGATAATTGTTTCCAATTATCTTATTTAAAAATTATATTTTCCCTCCACTATTAAATAATTATTTTAATTATTTAGTAACTTGTCTTTTTCCTCCACTTTTTAATGAGATAATTGTTTCCAATTATTTTATTTATAAATTCAATTTTTTTCCTTTTCTTCTATTTTAATTATTTAATTATTCATCTAGCCTTTTTGCCATAAATTAATTAAATTTTATTTCATTAATTATTTTCCTTTTTCTCCCATCTTTTTAAATTAAGTTACTATTTAATTCAAAAAATCAATTTTCCTTTTTGCCTCTATAATTAAATAATGTCGCCATTATTTAATTATTCACTTGCCCGTTCAAACTAAATGATTTTCTCAGTCCCTCTCTCAGTCTCATTCTTATCCTCACATGTCACGATTGATCTCAACCTTTGATTAATCCTTTTCAATCTCGACTGTCCATTCAAATCTATCTCTTCTATAAACCTTCTCCTTTCATGGTCATTTTTATATATCAAGTTTATGCAAATCCATGTTGTTGACATGATAATTACTTCAATATTATGCTAGTCACTAGTCATAGGCTATATTTGCACACTCGAAACTGAGGGAATTGATCATATTGCAGCAAAATGGATAAGGATAATGGAGGTCAATCAATGGAGGCATGAAGGTTATGGTAATATCATTTTTTGTTATTTCGTATTCATGCACTCTTTTGTTCTTCATTATTAGATTAGGAATTTAAGGTTTATTTTTTGTGTTTAATGATCTTAACCTCGAATCTTCTTGATCACAACATTAGATTAGGTGGTGGGGATATGGAGTTAAATTGATAGATTTATTTGGGGGTGTGAGGACTATTCACCTTACTATGTTTCCTTGTCTCCCTCTTTAATTTTTGCTATTTCATTTCCTTTTTTGTTTCTTGTTCTATTTCAGGGGAGTTTTATGGACTTTTTGTGTAGCCTCAATGGTTTCCTATTTGAGTCTCCCCTTTTCTATTGTCATTTGTGTAAGGAGTGTTTCCACCCTTTTTGTTGGATCTAAGCTCTAAGTTTCGTAAATGTATTAGTTTTCTCTCATTTTATGAGATAAGTTCACCACAAATTTATCTAGTGCTTCTTTCCTTAATTTTTGTCTATTTATACCATTTCTTCTCTTCTTTGCTTCAAAATTGTGGCTGATGTTTCAAGAAATCCTTCAATTATCTCCACTAAATATGAGGGGTACTTGAGATGTAATCAATCATAGCCCATTCAATTATTTTCTTGTTTTCCTCTCCTACCAAGGGGTATAATTTTATAATTTATAAGAGCATGCCTAGTGTGAATAGTGGCTTGTAGAGTTTACTAGCATCCATGAGCTACTCTATTTTCTCTTCAAACATATCCATTTAGTTTTTGGTGATTTTTATTTTGATAATTTTTGTTTCTTTTTCTATGGGTATCCTCCTAGGCATACTTTTTCCCATTTGTGTCTCTTTTCTTATATTTGTAGCCTTTGCATCTATGGAAGTGTATTTTATTTTTTATTTCATTTTATCTTAGGTTGTGAGGATTTATTTATTTGTATTCTCATTTGGATTAGTGCCTTTATAGCTTCTGTCATTGGTTATTGTGTAATTATTTTTTGTGGAGGGGTGGTATCCTATCTTCTTCTTGTGGTCACATGTAGTGACCTCTTTTCTAGTTATTCTATGCCTAATGCCATATGTATTCTTAAATCATTATTTTTTAAATCCTAGGGATTCTAACAATTATTTTTTAGTTCCACACTTGAGATGGTCCTACCTTTGTTGAGAGTGGTGAACCCAAAATTTCTATGATTGTACGAGGTGTGGGGTATTTTAAGATTCCCTACTTTCTATGTAGCTTTTCCTTATTCTTCTCTACATGCTCTATAGCCTTTTTTATGTTGTTTGTTGTTGAGTTCTTAGTACGTATCAAATATTAATACGTTAGGATATTTTTGAAGAGCCAATAGGGCCTTGGAATTTTCATAGATTGGTTTATCATTTATTTCATATGGTAATTACAATATCTAGGATGCGAGTGGTTCCACTACCTCCATGAAAGTGTGATCTTTATCTTCCACACATGTAATGTTATCCACATGTTACTGTACAATATTAGAGGATACTTAGTCTCTTAGTTTAATTTGGGCTTTGAAATTTTTAAAGAATTTGTGTATACCCCTATAGCATGTAGCATCTATAAAGTGTTTCACATGGTTATTTATTCAACTAACTATTGGGGAATCCAAATATTATATGTTTTTGGAAAAACTAAGAAGTCTATTTTTAAATTTAAGTGCCAAGTAAATGATTAGTGAACCATTACTAAATTAGTAGCCATCACTCCCTTTTAAGTGCCAAGTAAATGATTAGTGAACCATTACTAAATTAGTAGCCATCACTCCCTTTTGTTCTTGTGATGTTAATAATTAGTCACTCCTATAGGGCCTCACATAAATTAAATTGCTTTCCTTGCACAACCATTTGGTATGTTGTTAATATTGTTGTACTAGTAGTAAAATCTCCTTTTCTTGTGTGTAAATCTTATGTGAAAATCCTAGAGTGGCATATTTAATTGTGAGGTTTATAATTTTATCTATTGATAGATTTCTCCTATGTGATGTGACCCCTATTATCTTAGTGAATTTTTTATTGTTAACATTTTTCCTATAAGGGAGATCACTTTTTTTCCATAGTCCTATCATTACATGTGTTTCTTCCTTGGTGATTTAGTAGGATTGGTTGAGATAGATGAAGTTATCATGAATCTTGTTGAAGATGATCTTGACCCAAACCACATCTATGAAAAAATTAGGAAAGCCTTTCCATATATCTAGTCTTAAGTTTAGAATTTGTTGGTGCTACAAATACTATTAATTTTTGTGTTGGTTGCAATTTTTTTTCTAGAGTGACACAAAGGATTTATGGTTGATCTTTATAATTTTAGTGGAGATATACTTTCACACATATTTTTCATATAGAATATCCACTTACACATTAGAAAATGCATTGAATCTAGATCTACCTCCATCATCTTGAATAGGTATTTATTATACTTTGGAACTAAGGATTGTTTTGTGCATCTACTAGAGTAGGGGCTTCCATATTTTCTTCTTATATGTTCTTTTAATACTAGTTTTATTCTCCTAATCTATTCTCAACTAATTGAATTTTCTTAGGTAGCTTGTTTTGGTCTCAAGGTTTGTAAAATTTTGATACTTGGTGAATTTCTTAAGAGTAGTTTTTTCTTCCTTATGAGATAATTTTATAGGATTATAATGGTAGGTTTTGTATTTATTATGCTTACCTACCTTTTATTTCCACCAATTTTTCCTTTGGAATATTGTATTTTCTACTTTTGTATTCTTGATCTTTATGGTTATGTTACAACAATATATAATATAAAAATTATCTAAAATATGCTTCTCAAGATCCTTTGAATGATAATACTTTAGTCTCACACCATTTACATATCTAGCCAATTTCATTTCTTGTAGTTATTTTATCTAATGCCTTTTGAGGGAAATATTTTTGTAATTCTATATGGACCTAGCAATCACTTTTTTAATCTTCCTAAATTTTTAGATTTACTTTCTATGATGTTAAAGAATGTATACCCTTGTAATTTTATGCTATGTTTTGTGCCCACTTTAGTGTCCATACCCTTAGTGTATTTATAGGCTTATTTCAACCCTTGCATTAGCCTTTTTCCCTCCCATGGTGTAAATGCCTTGTCTCATGTGGTCTATTTTTATCAATTTGATTTTAAAATTATCTTTTAACCTTGTGTTTTTCTAGTATTTCATCATTTCTAGAGTTGAAACTATTTAGACAATAATGTGACATGTATATTTCTATGTGATGCACTAGCATCATGTGATAGTTTTCATGAACAATAGCCATTTTTACGTATTTTACCACTTTTTACCTACCCAAGTTGGTGATAACCACTTGAGATGAATCTAAACGACTTGCCAACTCCTCCTTCCCTCCTTCCTCTCATTTTGAATTTATCTTTTTATTTTCACTCTCTCTCTTGCACTCTCAAGCTATCTACACCTTCTTATAACTCTTCTTTATAAATTGTTCCTAGTTGTGAGCACATTAGAACTTCTATAACACTCTTGTCTCTTTGGCTTCCTCAAGCTTCAAAAGGTAATATTACTCTCATTTATTTGGTTTTTTCTTCTCTATATTCTTATTTTTATTATGGAATTTATTTTGTAGTTCCCTTGAGTAGTTGTTATAGCTCTTAATTCCTAGATTCACATAGAATAAGAGCATACACATTATATTTTATCATTTTATACATATTGACTATCTATGGAGATTTTAAGACCAACATAGGGGCTTGAACTTAAGGAAAGCTCCCAAACAACCTCAAAAGCATTTTTTTCTAGCTACAAGTTTTCCTTTGGGTGAAGATATCCATCCACATGGAAGTTTTCTGATACCTTACCTTCTCTTATTTTTTCATTATTTGTATTTGATTAATAGGTTAATATCTATTTTTTTCTCTCTTATTATTATCGATAATATTCTCAACACTTTCTAGTTTTATCTTGGTGTAAATAGGCCACACATTTTAAGAAATATTTAAATTTTGGATGTGTTATCCATACAGACCATAATATACTGTATGGATGTTGGTGCTTAGCATTAGCATCTAGTCTAGAGCTCTAAATTTCATCACTAGGTGGTATTCTATTAATAATTTATGTTCCTACTTTCATCTTGTCAATTTCGTAATTTCATTTATGTTAAACAATAACAATTGAGTTTTATTTATAATATGTATTTATTTTAGATAAATTTTATAATCTTTCACAATTAAAACATATTATATTAATTAGCATAATCTTCTTTGGTTGGTAGTAGATTAGGTTCCTTTATCAAAAAGAGCTAGTTAATTTAAGTGTAGTGCTTGCAAGATTGTTTGATAAGGAAAAATAGTATTTCCTTTGCCAAGATAAAATTTTTACATTAAATTTTCATATAATAATACCATGTTATCAATTTGAAATATTTTTGACACAAATTTATGTCATTCTAGATTTTCTACTTCTTTTTATCTACATTCTAATTATAGATTACAAGTATTTTTTTATTTAATTTATTTGGGTCTTTTAGCCTTTCATATAACTTATGTTCCTTATCATTCAACCATAAAGTGGTGCCCAACCTTAAATTTGGTTTAATATACATGTGTGATGTGGCATCAATTCTATACTTCAATTAAAATGCAAAAAAATTGGTTAATATTTTGTAGGTTATTATTTAAGCCTATATGATAGCTAGTATTTTGAGGTCCTAGTCTATAGTCTAATATGGTTAATCTTGGTGAGTGCAATGCCTATGATTTTTTTCAATGCCTTACTTGCACCATTAATTTTAGGGTGGTAAGGACTTGTAGTGCCCCTCCCATTTGTAGCTTGTATTTGTGGTTGTATTCTTTTTCTAAATGGTGTATATGAACCACCACCTATTTGAAATGAGGTTCCCCAACATGTTGGTTGTTGCAATTTTGTATGTTTATATGCCTAGTTTATTGGTTTTCTTTAGTTAAGTTATGTTCATTATGTATATGCAATTAATAAATGTGAACCTGATTATGAATGTTGAAAATGAATGATTTATATAATGGATGTTTCTTTTATGTTATATGATATTGCACCCCATTGGGTAATTGTCATGCTTCAACTATATATATTGATCAGGTACCCTTGACATACATTGAGTGGTTACAGGTACATGGTTATTTCTCCACCTAGCTACACAAGTTTGAGTTATTCCCCAATGCTACTTATTTTAGAGATGTCACAATGGGCCTCCCTATCTATTCCCTGATCGTACTCAAATTGAGTATGGTATGTGTCATATTAGACCGGTATTGACCCGAATCTAAGTTAGAAGTTATTATAAAATCCCTATATATTGTAAATGACAAGTAAATGTCGAGAATTAACTAATGGTTTAAATTCTGTGTTTTCATAAATAGAATGTTAGGAATTTAACTGATTTATTATATTGGTGTAGCGTAAAAAAAAGTAACCCTTTTTCATGCTTAGTCTAGGAATTAATAATTAATGATAAAATATGCTTAATTGTACCTTATTTAGGGTGTTGCAAAGTGTTTTCTTGCACTTTCACACTAATCTAGGGCTTTATTAATTAATTGAGGTTAATTAGTGCTTAATTGGCCCCTTTAATTCAAATCCAAGTCTTAATTATTACATTTTTCAAAGTATTTATCCCAACACTCATTAATAATATTGTATAACATTTAATTTGGCAAGGTTTGAGTCCTAGAAAACTGTGCTAGGACCCATTCACCCAAGGTGGCGAATGGGTCCTCCTTACTTAGGACACCCCTTTTTAAACTTATTTGTGGTAGGATTTTAATGATTTTGAGTCCTAGATTTGATGCCGGCTTGTGTTATTTGAATTTTGAGGTTAATTAATACAAGGCTAATTCACATAGTTTCACCTAGCAAGTTTAACTTATCATTAGAGCACTTTCACAAGAGCATTATAAAGCATTTTTAAGAGAATTTTAAGGACATTCAAGGGCATATTATTGAAGTTTTATTACAACATTCAAGATCATATCATCATTTCAAAGGCATAGTGCATCAAGCATGTTGTTGAGCTAGTGAGTTGATGTAGTATTGAAGATCCATTTGCAAGCATTCCAATTCAAGATCAAGATCTATATTCTTCATGGCCACTTCATGTTAGATTGTAGATTGACATCATCCAAGGTATCATTGTTTCATGTTTCATATTTCATGTTCATGTTTCATTGTTTCATCATAGGGTTTAATTACCTAAATGGGGTTTGACCAAGGAAAAATCCTATTCCCTAACAATCAACAATTTTTTCTCCTCTTTGATTTGTGATTGTAGGTTTTAGGTTGAAGATTAAGTGGAGAACAAGATTGAAATAAAAATTTGTCAAAGTTGAAAAGTTGCAAAAGTTGTCATCTATATTGCAAGATCATGGAAAGTTTCCTACAAAATTTATTTTTGACTTTCAGGAGCTAAGCACCGAGGTGCTAGAAGTGCAAACATTGAAGAATAAAACCCAAAAATTAGTTTTCAAAAACCCTAACAGGGACCCATTCACCACCTTGGGCGAATGAGTCCTTAGTGAGCCATGAAAAAACACTTTTTGTGAGAGGTATGTAACATTTATCCCTTCAAAAATATCCCTAAAGGCTATAGGTTCCATTAGTTTTATGTTCAAGCTTCCAAATGCACTTTATAGATCACAATTTGGAATTTATTTGCAATGCTTAATCTTTCTCCCATAGTCCTTGTTCAGTCATTTCTGTCAAGACACTGTGTGCCAGAACATAACACTTTGTGACTATTTTTGAGATAAGTTTTAAGTGTCCTCCACTCCTCCAATTTGCATGAAACAAGTTGTGTTGATAGCTCTATGTTTAATCTAGTCAGATCTGGTCTTACATTTCAGTTTTGAGTTGGTTTGCTATTTCATTTCCATCTCCCAAAAGTGCATTTTAGTCATATTTAGCCATTTTATACATAAGGGAAATTGCAAGATTCCTTAAAGAATTCACTCACCCAAGAGTTGAAAGTGGATTTTAACTTGAGGGATCTCATTTCCTGAATGAAATAAAAGAATAGTTAGGTTCATTACACTCATTTTTCCCTTTCTATTTATAGTAAGTTTGGTGAAATAGCCCAAATTTGGTATAAAACACTATGTGTAGTGAACCTTAACCTCATTTTTCTATGTTTCAATTGGTTATGGAAATGTTTTTCATCTTTTATGAAAGGGGAAAAATAGAATTAAAGTAAAAATGAAGTTAAAAGTTATTATTCAATTAATTTGTGAAAATTCCTTGTGTTGGGAAATGCAAGTTATGCTTGATTTAATTATCCCATTTAAATTCTTATTTTTATGATTTAATTGAATATAGGCTTATATGGCTTTAAATCATGAATTTAAATGTTGACTATTAATTAGGAATGGATTTAAATGATTATATGAATTTTTGGGGAAATGGGATTCAAAGGAATAGAAAAATGAAATTTTATTGTTTTTAATTTGAAAATTGAAAAGGGTAAATAGGAAAAAAGGGATTTTCTTTTTCATTATTCATTTTGTGAGGAAATTGGAAGAGGAGAAAACCCTCTTCCTTGGAAAATTTGTTTTGTGGATCGTGGGAGAAATTGTGAAGGGATTTGGATGAGATTAGATGCAATGGGATAGGAATAGGAAGAGGAATGTGCTTTTAAGTGATCTTGTGCATTCGTTTGGCATGCTTGAGGTATTCTCCATTTTAAATTTTATCATAATTTGAAGTAATTTGCTAAATCCTTCTCCTTTTCTCCTTTTCTTTCAATTTGAAGGGTTGTATTAGGATTAGGGAAGTGTAAAAACTTTCCAATGCATTTTATTTGATTCAATTCCATGTTAACTTACTAGTCATAGAATTTTTGGAGAATTTTCAGTGAAATGGGGTTATAATGCCCATTTTTTAGGAAATGATGAAAATATGAATTTTATAGCTTAGAATGGGTGTTGGGAACTTTTGACACATTTTTAAGGAAATTTTAATGGACTTTGAAGAAAATTTCCTTGTTTTTGGTTTATTGAAAAATGAAAAAAATTGGAATTTTTATGTGACATATGATGTGTAGACACTTAAAAATGACCTAGGCCTGCAAGCTTCATTTTTACCACTTTCGTCCTAGCATAATTAATACATTTAATTATGTCCTTGGTCCACATTCGACTATTAATTAAATAATTTATAATTGTTTAATTAATTCATGTCTTTGTATTCTTCATGATTATTAAATAAATAAATTTTATTTATTTATTAAATCGTCATTAATTGTCTAAGTCTTCCCTTAATTAAATAAATTTCTTAATTTATTTAATTACCCTTTGTCATATATTTCTTCGATTATTAAATAAATAAATTTTATTTATTTAATATGTCACTAACTATCATAATTAAATGAATTGATTAATTAATTAAAATTTAATCTTGTCTGCTAAATTAAATAACTATATTTAATTATTTAATTGTCAAAATTAATATTCCTCTCATTTTAAATAAATGAAATTATTTAAAATGTCATCACCTAATAGTGTCCATTTTGGTAAAAATCTGAAAAAGATTATTTATTGTCTCACAAAATCATTATTTTGAATTAATTTAATTTAGTAACTAATCTTCCAAAAATCAAGTAATTGGGCAGATTCTTGATTTTCCAAATTTGATCTTCGGTCCAA
The DNA here is from genome assembly GCA_007258455.2 of Sequoia sempervirens. NCBI lineage: Eukaryota > Viridiplantae > Streptophyta > Pinopsida > Cupressales > Cupressaceae > Sequoia > Sequoia sempervirens. Next base: position 528,836,328 of record VDFB02271358.1, on the reverse strand, counting down.
CTCTTATCTTCTTGATTCTTCGAATCTCACAAATCAAGCAATCTTTATCTTCTTGATTGTCGAAAATATTTATTTTCTAATTAATTTATCTCATTTATTCTCCATCGCCGATTTGATTCTCTTAGATGACATCTTGATAGCTCACTTAAGGATGTTGCCCTAAGCCTGATTAGGGATTGTCAGATTAAATCTGGGCCTCTGATCTTAGGTCTTTGTCAGAAGTCAATCTCGTCTGTCCATTCAAAATGGCATTTTCTATAAAATGCTATTTTGCTCTCATTCACAGATTAGGATGCACATAGATTACATTATTCTGGCATATTAATACTTAGATTAATTTTGAATTTTATAGTCATTTTTTTATCATAATCATTTAGGCATAGGCATTGGACATTTGTGCAAATCCTTCAAAGCTTGGTGTAGGACATAGGCATATATTTTTAGATTGCTCGTGCAACAAATCTGAGGACAAAATATCATCCGGCAAGCAAGGAGGTGTTACAAAGGTGAATCATGGAGGCTGCAACAACTATTTGGTATACTTGTTTCATTTACGTTTGCTTCCTTTGTTCTTTGTAATTGCCTCATCATTCTGAAATGTGTCTAGAATATTGTAATTATGCTAGGATGAAAGTGGTAAAAATAAAATGACACAAATGGACAACAAACAAAATGGTATGACATAGACCAAGGTGTGCAAGGTCATCCACTTGAAAAAAAGACAGTCACAGACAAGGAATGTCCTAACTCATACTAAGGGCGAAGTTGCCTCAGTCTTTTTGTCAAGACAATCCACAGACAACGGTCAAAGAAAATAAAATTAACTAGTCATTTGCAGGAAAGGATTATTGAGCTCGCGAGCTCCATTTTTGGTGAGCCTGACTCTATTTTTTTTTGTTATTTCCGTACATTTTTTGTGTTTTCTATTGTTTTGAGGGTACAAGTACAGAGTGAAGCAACTGCTTTTTTTAACTCGTGACGCATTTGATGCGTTGTGATGCATTAGCCAACAAAAACGCTGCAATCGCCCTATCATGCTGTAATCATCCTCGGAAAAAGCCACAGTTGAAATATCAAAACACATCTGATACATAGAGTGACACAATCGCTTTGTTGTGACGCATTCGACTAGTAAAATTTTTTGTTATTTCACATTCAATTTTTTTGTTGTTTTCTATTTTTCTTTTATCCTGGTTATTTCCTGCACTCTGCCTAGCATAGGTTTTCTATTACTAATCAGGATTTGCAGCTTGTTGGTGGTTACTTTCGTGGGTTGAAGACAAACACTAAAACTACTAACATATTGTCTTGTAGGTTCGACCGTCAAAGACTAAACATCAAAACAATGTGCTTGCATTTTTAGTAGTGTAACACATTTTATTTTGGTGCAATTAAAATGAACCTCTGTTTGATCATGTTTGAATGTGTTTGCAAAGTGGTAGGTGAGTATGCTCTCACCTTGTGAAAAATTGGTGATCAGAAAACCAGACTCATTTTTATCTATTTTTACCTGATGATTTGGTATATTGGAGTATCCTCTCCCCTTGCGCTTTCGGGTGATCTTGGGTGTAAGAGAAACAGTTACCAACTCTAGAAATTGGGCCTGCCTGGGGATTTCATCACCCCAACATGACTCAAACCAGCAACGGAGCTAAAGCCAAGCTACCCCTAACCAGTATATAAATGTAAATCTTAAGGGAAAACCTAAGATTGCGAGTGCAGATGTGTCATACAGACAGAGTTGTACTCCCTTAAACCCTGTTGAGCTTAACCTCTTCAGGCTAGAGTGCCACCTTATTGGTGATTAATCTCTTGCCCCATTATGGCCACTCGAACGGGGGTCCCAAACTAAAAACCTTTGTGTAGTAAGCCAAAAACCTTCTATTTGCTAGCGTGGCACTGGTCGGTGTGAAGGCATCCACACTTTCGTAGTTTGTAGTAGAGGTGATCAATTTGCCATGGGAGTTTCATGGGGGTTGGAAGCTCGGTTGGCCTAAGAAGAGAGTGCACTGTAAGGGGGAGCCCGTGCAACCAAGCTTCTAAATTCACATGCTATAGATATGCGGTTGGGGAAACCCATGTGGAATCTAGCGAATATTGTCCTGGCCTAACCATAGGATTGTACTTGTCTCATGTGTGTTGCTTACAGTCAAAATATCATGCTTGCAAGCATTTTCTGGATACTGAAACAACCAAGTCAAACTTCAAGAATTTGGTCAAAATTGGTCTATACATTTTGTTTGCAATGCATCTGCACACTACAACACATTTTCCCACTTGAAACGACACATTTGTTTAACTAAAATTTAAACATTGTCTCAGACCAGAATCTAAGTGCACACATTGTCGCCTGCTGTCAAACATCTTTTTCAAAGTCTCTGTCAGAAACCAGAATTGCAATTGCTCAAAATGCCCATCATTTGCATTCATTTCCAAATTTTAGGTGCATTCCCTAGGTGGCATAATCGTCCTTACATTTCATCTTAGCAAACTTTGGATTAAGACAAACCTCCACACCTTGCAAAACCTTTGTTTTCAAAACTAGCCTATCTTGGGACTTAGTCATTACTACTCTTTTCAGTCATTGTCTTTTTGTGAGAACCTCCAACTCAATAGTCTAGTTCGGTAGGCTCACTCGTCATTTTGACCTCATCGTTTAGTCCCCTTAGCAAGTCCTCTGATAACCAAAATTGAGACATAGGTCTAGCTTAGAGTGGTTAGACAAACCTTTCTCCAAATTTTGTCCATAATTAGTCCTCATTTTAAACCTGGACTTTGCATTAATCATCTTAGTCCTCATATTGGCTTTGACAACCTTGTCATCAATCATTTCCTTAGTCATCACCTTGCATTGTTATCCTTTATCAAAAAATACAAAAACATAGGCTAGTGCCATCCTTGCATTTACTTGTCATTCTCATCATCCTCATTTGAGCAAATCCCTTTTACGGTTGAGACTAGGCTTCAAAGATAACAACAAAAAATGGCAAACTTTAGACAAGATTCCAATCCCAACATCGACAATAACACTTATGATACGAACAAACATTGGACCTTTTCTGACCCATTTCACAACATGAACATGCAATCTTCCATGAGCATTCCATCTTCATCACAAAACATTTTTTGAGCCATTAATAAAAAGAGACCAAAATGGACGAGTATATGTCGAAGACTTAGAAGCTACATCACAAAATCCTGATATAGTCTCCTTTGTAGAAAAATCAATCTTACGCGACCCTCAAAGGTATCTAGCCATGCTTTTGGACCAAGGGGCTAAGTTACCACGAGGCTTTGGCATAAATACTTTGCCACCTCCATCCGTCTACCCTCACTACCAAAAGTCACTTAACACCATCCATGACATTAGTCCACAACAAACATCCATTAATCAACCTTATCCTAACTTTGACAAGGGAAGTCAATTGTCCGCTAGTCCATTCCATGTCTCCATATCATATCCTAGTCCTTCACCTATTAATCCCGTCCAAGTCTGCATCCCTTATCAACCATCTACCAACTCATGTCAAGTATCCACATCATACCATACTGATCCGGTCCAAGTCTCCATGTCATATCCTTGTCATTCAATAACTAATACAGTCCAAGACTGCATGTCATATCCAGTCCAAGACTCCATGTCATATCCGGTCCAAGTCTCCATGTCCTATCCTAGTCCTTCATATACTAGTCCAGTCCAAGTTCCCACATCATATCCTAGTCCTTTGTTCATTAATCCTTTTCAAGTCACCCCCTCACATGCCACATCTAGTCATGAAAATTCTATCATAGTCCAAAGTCAAATCCCATTTAATAAACTTGAGGATACATGTCAAAATGAAAGTCCAAAGCATGACCTTATAATGTCACCCTCATGTCAAGAACAAGGTAGTCCATCCCATGACCCTATTTCAAATTTCATTCAAGATGTCCTTCAAAATAATCATGACATCCAAAACACACCTATCCTTAACAAAAATTCCATTTCCGATTATATCATCTATGACAACCCCATCTTTGACCAAGACCCTATTGTTGACCAAGAAATCCAAGATGATCCACTCCTTGAACTTTACGCCATTCATGATCAAACACTTTTTGACCTTCTAAAGGCCTCGACTATTGACACTTCCCACGATGAGACACTTGGCTCCATGGGACACATAGACGATATTCCTCCAGAACAAGAATCTTCCACTAGGGACATGCTTGCATATGATCAAGTTATAGCTAAAATCATTGGACTTTATGACACTAAACATAATGATGGCTTTGACATTGCCTTGGAAGCACCAACATAATCTAATGAAATTGACATGTCACATGATCAGACCAAAGATATCAGTCAGGAATATGTCCAACATGACAATGAAGCTAAGACACTTTATCAACTAGGGTCATCTATCTTTGTCAGAGTAGGCTTTCTTACAGATGAAAATATTACAAGTGATAGTGTCCATAGACATCATGATGGGTTAGCATCTTGCTTTCAAAACAATAAATACCCCATCGCAAACAAAATCTTTCAAAGCATGCAATATCAAGGCAAAGGACTAGGCATACAAAAGCAAGGCATTCTAGAACCAATTCAACTTCAAGAAAATTACATGCATCAGGGTCTTGGCTATTCCTCAGACAACAAATCAAATGATGTCAGTGGTACTTCCTTGATACTGGGGGAAACTTTGTCAGATACAAACATCAAAATGGATTCCATGAGAAATCCTTGTCATAAGATTGTTGCCAACACCCCCTCCACCCACACCATGAACCATCATTCCATCATAAATAAACCTTCCCTTTGGAACCAACAAAAACAAAAGTCTTACAAGTCAAAAGATCAAAATCAAATGTCAAAGGCCATTGAATCAAACAAAAGGACAAGTGGAAAAATGAAATTAAAATGGATCTCAAAGAAAGATGGATCAAACAAAGACACCAAGTCAACTACAAAAGTCAATCACAATGTGGAGCGACAAGACAAGAGGACTTCCACATATAACACATGTCCACCTCCTTCAAAATGGTCATCAATCAAGACATATAAAAGTGTTGGTTCCAAACACCATCCCTCCAAAATCCGTCATCCACCATCCCAAGTTTGGAAAATAAAAAATCATTCATCCAAACTTCCAAACATTCTTTCCACGTCTACCATCATTCGTCATAACCCTACATCTCATCTAAAGTTCAATGATCCCATGTCAAAAATCTGTCACATCATGGCAACAACTCTTTACCACAAGGACTCTCATGGTACTCTATTGCGATGTGTGTATTTTGATAAGGCCAACTCTAGTATCATAAAGGATCACAATGACATCAATTAGTTGTATACAAGCGCTATGATCCTGACAAGACAACTCCTTCAGCAAGGTCATTATTGGCATTTCATGACACCAGTCTCTACATCGGCACCATCAGTGGATTCAGAACAGTCAGTGGTCATCTAAAACATCTAGGCTATCCAAAAATATCAAAAATACAATTTTTTTTTTGAAAAATGTAAAAATATCGTCACCCTGATGAAAACCTGGCAAACAAGCGTCTTGGTGACACCAAAAAAATCAAAAAGTCAAGAAAATAGTAAAGAGAAAAATTTCATCCAATGGTGAAAACCTGGCAAACAGGTGCCCTGGATAAGTACCATGATAAAAACCTGGCAAACAGGTGTCATGTGCAAAATAAATAGTCTATGTGGAATTTTATACTTGGAGGCAAGTCGTCTCATTTTGCCATGCCTTCCTCATGACATTTACGTCCATCTAAGCCCTATCATTGCCACACATTTTTTTCCCACTTACCTTGGTCTTGACATAAAACTAGCACACATAAATCATGCTTTGGGAAAAATCTTGAAATGTCTATCCTTCAGTCATACACGATTCACAAAACATCATGTCATTGACCGTCATAGTCTAATTGTCCCTATACGACATAGTCCTTGAAAATAATATGACAATTCCCTTAGTCTCATGTCTCCTATCTTTTACCAAGGCCATCCTCTCATCCTTTCATGTCTGTCACCTATCTTGGCTTTCCCTTGTCAAAAGGATAATCATCATCCCATCTAGTCCTAACCAAGTCATTCCAAATGCAACGAGTCTAATCCATACAAGCACATTATCCAAAACATTACTTGGCTTTGTTCCTGGCTCAGCTGTAGACCTCGATACTTTCATCACATTATCGTCATCATCCTCACGTTATTTTGGGATGCGTCCTTTCCATGTCAAACAATGTTATTATCACATGTCAATTGATATTCAGCTTGACTAGGGGCACAATCATGTTTGTCCTTGGATTCTCATCTATAGGCATCAGTCATATTCATTTGTCATGATCCTCTTAAATGTCAAAATCCAAAAAAATCATAAAAAAGACAAAAAGACAAAAAAAATCATAAAATGTCTTGAGGAAAGACCTAAAAATCATAAAATGTCCTGAAAAAAGACCAAAAACATCATAAAATGTCCTGAAGAAAGAACTAAAAATCATAAAACGTCCTGAAGAAAAACACAAAAACATCCAAATCAATGTCAAAATCCTAAAAATGGAGTCAAAGTTAGTCATGTCAGTCAGTTCGTGTCATTGTAAAACTATGTTGTCTTTGCACATTTGCTATGTAGGCAAGGCCATCAGTCAATGAGTCCCCGAGACATTAGGTCAGTCCTTTTAGGCTGGTCCAAATAAAATCATGGAATTTGTCACAATCATCACATCGGTCAAATAAGTTAGACATAGTCAAACTCAAACACAAGATAGTCATTCGAAATGCCAACGTCAAAATTGGTCAAAATCAGACAACATAAGCCAATCAATCATACAGTCAACATCAGTCAACTTGCCAAAACATATTACTCAAAACAATGTCAGTCTCGTCACTCTTTGGTCCTCTTCAAGATGTGTCCTTGGATTTGGACCTCGTCAAAATGTCCTTTTCCTTTTTTAGGATGTGTCCTTCCTGACAATAGGCCCTGTCAAACTATCAACACCGTCAAATTGGAAAAGCTCTTAAACTGTCAAAACTGTCAGACCGACAAGAAATCAATCTTTGGCAAACAAACATTGGCAAACAAAATTAAATGGTTGTTAATTTTTCTAGTCTTTCTTGTCTTATCTATTGACTATTTTGTCTTATATTTTTACTGTCTTGTCTTTTGGTCATGTTACTAGCTACCTCGGGGATGTCCCATGAAGGATTTAGAGGTGCGATGACGTCTCCTGACCTATTTTATTTTCTTTAACTGTTGTCTGTGGATTATCTTGACAAAAAGACTGGGGAAACTTCGCCCTTAGTATGAGTTAGGACATTCCTTGTCTGTGACTGTCTGTTTTTCAAGTGGATGACCTTGCACACCTTGGTCTACATTATATCATGGTGTTTGTTGTCCATTTTTGTCATTTTTACCACCCAATGATGATTAAGAGCAATAAATATTAAAGTCTTATGGTTAGGCTTTGAAGGATTTAGTCTAGGAACTAACATGCATCTCCTTTTGTCTTGCCATCTTCTCTCGCTCATCTCATATAAGCATCACATCCATATCATCATCCATATCTTTTGCACTAACATTTCTTTGTCTCTTCATATTCTAGTCTTCTCATCCATTTCGAGAGCACACCCATAATCTTGGAACCTATCTTTCCTCTTGAGGGGGCATACCATAACCCTCCTCATCATTCTTCCTCATCTTATTTTGCACTGGGGCATATTTTTGACTTATTTTCTTTGTCACAATGCGACATGCTACATTATGACAAAGAGGGGCAAAATGTAGACACTTAAAAATGACCTAGGCCTGCAAGCTTTATTTTTACCACTTTCGTCCTAGCATAATTAATACATTTAATTATGTCCTTGGTCCACATTCGACTATTAATTAAATAATTTATAATTGTTTAATTAATTCATGTCTTTATTCTTCATGATTATTAAATAACTAAATTTTTATTTATTTATTAAATCGTCATTAATTGTCTAAGTCTTCCCTTAATTAAATAAATTTCTTAATTTATTTAATTACCCTTTGTCATATATTTCTTCTTGATTATTAAATAAATAAATTTTATTTATTTATTTAATATGTCACTAACTGTCATAATTAAATGAATTTATTAATTAATTTAATTAATTAATCTTATCTGCTAAATTAAATAATTATATTTAATTATTTAATTGTCAAAATTAATATTCCTCTCATTTTACATAAATGAAATTATTTAAAATGTCATCACTTTCTTAACTGTTAGTCCATTTTCGTAAATAATCTGAAAAAGATTATTTATTGTCTCACAAAATCATTATTTTGAATTAATTTAATTTAAAATAGTAACTAATCTTCCAAAAATCAAGTAATTGGGCAGATTCTTGATTTTTCAAATTTGATCTTTGGTCCAACTCTTATCTTCTTGATTCTTCGAATCTCACAAATCAGGCAGTCGTTATCTTCTTGATTGTCGAAAATCTTTATTTTCTAATTAATTTATCTCATTTATTCTCCACTGCCGATTTGATTCTCTTAGATGACATCTTGACCGCTCACTTAAGGATGTTGCCCTAACCCTGATTAGGGATTGTCAGATTAAATCTGGTCCTTTGATTTTACGTCTTTGTCAGAAGTCAATTTCGTCCTTCCATTCAAAATGGCATTTTCTATAAAATGCTATTTTTCTCTCATTCATAGATTAGACACACATAGATTACAATATTCTAGCATATTAATACTTAGATTAATTTGGCATTTTAGAGTCATTTTTTTATCATAATCATTTAGGCATAGGCATTGGACATTTGTGCAAATCCTTCAAAGCTTGGTGTAGGACATAGACATCTATTTGCAGATTGCTCGCACAACGAATATGAAGGCAAAATATCATCCAACAAGCAAGGAGGTGTTAAAAAGGTGAATCATGGAGGCTGCAACAACTATTTGGTATACTTGTTTCATTTACGTTTGCTTCCTTTGTTCTTTGTAATTACTTTGGGTCTCTATTGTCTTCATTGATTTATTGCTAACGCTCCTAATCTAAACCTAAAAGAAATCATCAATTACACGATGTTTTTGAATGTTTGAACGAAAGTGTACTTCATGAAATATTGAAATAGATCCTGTGGAAACATGTGAAATTTGGTTGAAAATTGGAATTGTGCATTCTTTTTTGTGCCACACTTGTTGGTGAGTGTGAAGAGCCTAGGAATAAGGTATTGGAGAGGGTATGGGAGTGGCTCCCAATGTTTACTTGGATCAAAGTAGCTTGTAGGGTGATCAAAGGTGGGGAGTCATTTAATCAAGTAGAAATTAATGAAAGAAGGGGAATTAATTAACAAATATAATGGATGCCTTGAATGCTTGAAAAGGCTAGGGATATTTCAAAAGAAATGATAGCTCAAGGAGATCGGGTCTTGTAAGATCAAGCACTCTAATATGTATGAGAGGATTACTAGATTCCATGTGTGTCATACTGGTGAGCACCATGATGACAATCCCTATTAGCTCTCTAGCATCTTACCCTAGTGTCATGTGTTTGTTTTCCACCATTGGTAAGTTGGCCGAATGATGATCCTTATGCTTTCCCAATGGTGCGTTACCCAAAGATGATTATGTGATGGGATATTGATGAGTTTTCCCAATGTTTATTTATGATGTGACATTGGTGAATTTTCACAATGTGGAATTGTGATGTGACATTGGTGAGTTTACCCAATGATGGGTTTGTGATATCTCATTTATGTTTATGTCTAGTGTGGAATTGTATTTGATCCTACCCATGATTGATCAACCTTGTGATGTTGGATAAGTGTTCTATATGATGTGTATGTTGAGTATATACTTTGTGTATGGCGTGTGTAAAATCCATAGCCCCATCTTTTTGGTGTGAATGATGTGCTTGTGGCCCATGTGACTATCTCCTCGCATGGTGGGAGTGGATTATTTTGATTTCATGAGGTTGGGTGGTGTGGAAACCATTGTTGGGGATCAGAGGATCATGGTGGAGTAAAAAATGATTTCATGTGATAGAAATTATTCATGTTTTCTTTCATTTTGTTTTGTAAATGATGATTTTGGTTTACCCTTTCACAATACTTTGCTCCTCCTAGGGTTTTTCACCTAAAACCTAGGGTTTTTCACCTAAAAGGAAAAAGTAGATGGAAAGGGTTCCAAAATGCAAGGGTTTACACTCAATACTATGTTAATGAGGTGTATTATGTCTAATTAATATGGAAAAAATGCACTAATTTGAAATTGAAATGATTAATGATGCAAAACTATGAAAATGTAAAGTGTTGGAAAACATAATGTGATATGCAAAAATGCCTAAAAAATGCAACTAAATGATGAAATAACATAAAATAATGGAAGAGGTGCACCTGGAATAAGAAGTTTGATGTTGGAAGATTTTGGAATCCTAGAAAAATTGGCTAAAATGTTGACTAGGACACTTAGTCCAGACTGGGTGACTTAGTCCCAGTTTTGAGAAACTTTTTCAGAACGGGAATATGCCAAATGGGTGTCTAGAAATGTCAAAATCAGTTTTTAGGCCCAGAAGTGGGACTAATTCACCCCTAGTGGCAACTTAGTCCTCTTGCAGATTTTAGGAAATTTGGGACAAAATCTTGTAGTCTCGGCTGCATTTCCTTTTCTAACACGTGTCTGTACTTGATTCTGCAGAAAATGGGGCAGAAAGTCTCTCCAACCTTGAAATAGGATTGTCTTGACTTGATTGACTTTGTGTACCTTTTGATCACTTTTCAACACCTAATTCTTGAAAAATCTGCATACAAAAGTCACATGCAAAAGGGGAAAAATGGTTGAGGGTTAGAGAATAGGGGTTTTCCTTGGTCAAACCCCACTTTGGTAATCAAACCCTAAACAATGAAATAGAATGAAACGAGTATGATAAATAGATAACATTTGAATGAAAATGTCATAAACTTACCATGCCATGGATGCTCAAAATATGAAGATGTGCAATGAACTCCAATAGCTTGACTTGATAATACTTGATTTGCTTGAATGCTTAATGAGTGTAAGAGATTGTAAGTGATTTGGAGATAGATGATTGTATGAGATGGGAGCTGTAAAATGAGGTGAAAAACCCTTTATTTATACTTGATTTTACTAAAATTTCCTAAAAGTAACACATCACAGGTTGACCTCAAGGGTTAGAGGACAAAATCCCGCTAGAAATTTAAAATTATTTTGAGTTTTATGCCAAAAAGGACTAAGTCGTCCCTATGGGGGACTTGGTCCCACTTAGGCAATTTAAGTGGGTGTTAGGATTTTGAGGCATTAAAAGTTTTCCAATGAGAATATCCTTAACAATACACTTAAAAATGACCAGAAAGTGTATTAAGGGGTCATTTAGACATGAAAAAGGGTTGAATTAGTGAAATTAAGCCTAGAGAAGTGTGGAATCTTGTTCCAAGACTTTTACAAGACTTCAAAATAGAACTTAATAAGTGATAAAAAGGTGATTTTTAGGTGAATTGTAATGAATAGAGTCTAGAAAAGTGTAGAAATGTTTTACAACACTTCACAAGACACCATAATATAAATGTTTAAGACCTAATGTGAATGTTTTGACCACATTAAATCAAGACAAAATCAAGCCAAAGCCCATTAGAAAGACTCAAGTGAGCGTAAAAATGTCAATTATACATTTTTTGGTGACACATGTTCATTTGATGCAAATTGTATATATAAAGGACATTTGAGTCCTATTTTATATAATTGTAATAATTTCATTTTTTGGACCTCTCTTATTGAGACAGATTATAATCCATGGTAAATCGATAGTGAAAGTAATCTTAGTTATGTGACATGGTGTTAGAGCTAAGAATGAACACATTATGGATATTTATGCTTATGCAATGTAATGGAAAAATGAACTTGGGAACATTTCATTTAGGTTTAAAATGAATGTAGGAATGTTTCAATTGGGTTTACAAATGATGTTTCTACTCCTAAGATCTTGTTCCTAAATATTTGTATCATTTGGGGCTTTGTTGTAGCCTCTTCTTGCTTAGTTTAGGAGTTAAGGGTGTTGGGGAGGTGATTACACTCTTCCTTACCTTTTCCTTTGATTGTTGATGATGTCTGATGATCAGGAAATCAAACTCTTTATTTGAAATTGAGTCATGTTTTGGAGTTTTTAAGTTCATGGGGTGTAGTAGACACTTTTGGGTGGTTACTTAGTGCTTGGGGGGTCTTGGAGTCCTTCCCTAGTTAGGGGAAGCTCATCGCCCAAGACACTAATTCCCCTATAGGGACATTGGCACCAACACATGGAATGTGTGCTAGGAACATAAGCACATAAAGTGGACTCAATTTCCCTAAATTGACATAGGATCCCTTGAATAACATGAGTGTTGGGAACTAGTGTCTTAGCATGTGCTTTTTTTGTCCTTTTCATCAATAATAGGTGCTTTGGGACCTCATATGTTGAAACATTGTGAATGAAAGTTTTTCCCCATGGTCTCGAGAGTCTAGGGATGTTTAGAGAATGCACTTATGTGTTTGTGCCATAGAAAAATGGCCCCTTGTCATTTTCATGGCCTTTTAGGTCTTGTTTCATGGTGTTTGATATATTTTTCTTTGATTTTATGTCATAATATGGCTTGAACATGCATATTTAGGTACTAAAATTCAAATAATGACATCTTGTGAAGGTGTTGTGAAGTGTTGTAAGACATTTCTACACTCTTGTAGACTCTATTCATTACAATTCACCTAAAAATCACCTTTTCATCACTAAACAAGTCCTATTTTGAAGTGTTGTAAAGTCTTGTAACAAGATTTCACACTTTTCTAGGCATAATTTCACCATTTACACCTTTCTTATGCTTTATTTGACCCCTTTATGCCCTTATAAGGCTTAATTAAGTGTATTTTTGAATGTAAGCATGACAAACAACATTAAATACAAGATAATTCCTGACACCCATTTTCAGGTCCTAGGTGGGACCCATTCACCATGGGTGGTAAATGAGTCCCCCTTGGCTCCAAATTCAAAATTTTTAAAAGTTTCCTTTTGGGTTTTTATTTAAAAACACTTGATGTCGGCCTATGATGAGGTATGAATGGGTAACTAAGGCACAAGATTGTATAAATAAGTGATTTTCACCTCATTTTACAATCCCCTACACTCGCATTCATTCAAGCATTCATTCACACATCATCTCAAGTATTCAAGCATCTTACAAAATCTTATCAAGAAATATTCAAGCACTTTGGAGCATCTATTGGCATTACTTCATATTTGCATCATCAAGGGTTTGGTAAGTTGATAGCAATTGCATGTTATTAGTTTATCATTCTCTTTCATTTCATTGTTTCATTAAGGGTTTGATTACCAAAAATGGGGTTTGACCAAGGCAAACCCCTATTTGCTAACCCTCAACCATTTTCCCCCTATTGCATGTGTGTTTGCAAACTTTTGTGTGCAAATTTAACAAGATTTTTGGTGTTGAGGATTGGTCAATTCAACTAGGTGCTTCAAGTCAAATCAATATTATTTCAAGCTTGGAGAAGGTGTTTTGTCTGTCTCTTGCATAATTAACTTCAACAACCCGATAAGTAGACATCCTCAGATCTAGTGTTGTAGAGATGTCTCTTGATTTCTCAGAATTTTGGGAGAGGAATGGTTCATAGCTAGTGGCGAATGAGTCCCACCTTAAGAATGCAAATCTAAATTTTGTCAGATTTTGAATCCCAACAGGTTTCTAACACTTTTTCACTAATAGCAAGACTAATTTGCCACCCTGGGTGAATGTCCCACTGTGAAATTTTAGTAATTCTAGAAAACATTCACAACATTCCATAATCATCAAATCTTACCCAGGTGCACTCTGTTTCATCCTATTTCTTTCTATTTTGCATTATTTTATAATTTAGTTCATTGTTTTCATATCACATGTTTTCAAACATAGCAGAGATCTTAGTTTTGCATTCATAATCAATCATAAAAATCACTTAACTTGCATTTAGTTTACTTCATTTAGCTTAAACAACATCACACATAACATAATTTGAATGAACCCTTAGCATTTTTGGGCCCTATCTCTCTCCTTTTAGGTGAAAGACCCTAGAAGAGCTAGAGAAGTCCATAGGAACCAAAAATCTACGATTTAGTGTTGCAATTCAGAAGTTGCAACATATCCATGTTCTTTCCCATGTGGTTGTTGGTGCTTGATGTGTGATTTCTCAAGTGCTTGTTTCAATGAGTCAATTTGGTTTCTTACATGGGTACCTTGGGTGGAATTTTTTGAGGGTTCAGTGTGAACCAACTTGTGCAATGTGTAGAGGATGAAGAGTGCCTCCTAGGCCATAACACATTTGGCAAGTGAACAATATGAAAATGGTGATGTTGTTGCACCATTATTCTCCTATTGTCACTCAATTATGTCCTAGGATCCCAAATTGGATTTACTATCAACACAAAGGTGAATCAATTCTCAATCAAGGAAGGCCTAGGAGGGGGTTCTTTAAGCTTTGAGGGGTTCACCACCAAGCAAAATCTTGGAAAAGACACTTTAATATCCAACTCACAAAACCTAGTAATGCAAGCCAAATAATGAATGCAAATGATGAAATTAAGCAACAAAAAGTTAGGGTATGTGTACTTGGGAAGTCTGGAAATGTGATGAGGATTCTAGAAATGTAAAAATACTGTCAGAATATGCTAGGGAGGACTAAGATGCCCTTACTGTTGTCTTAGTACCACTGCTATTTTTTAGGGGAAATGCGAAATATTTAGATGTCGAAATAGAATTTGAAAGAATCTATACAAAGTTCTACTTGGAGGATGAAGACACCCTAGGTGGTAACTTATTCCCGATTTGAATTTTTGAAATATCTGAATGTGATCCTGAGGCTGAATGTCTCCACTTTCTTCTTCTCTAATCTCAGGTTCTGAAACTTCTGAATCTAGCCTATAGGTGAGTTTCCATGAAGATAACAACTTTTCACTGCAACTTTGCAACTTTACACTTAAAATGATCTTCAAGTCTTCAATGGGTGCTGGCAAGAAGTTGAGTCCATTTTTTGGCCATTTAGTGGAAGTGTTTTCCCTGATTTTAATAGTTTGACATACTTGATCTTAACATTTGAAGTACTTAGAGATGGAATCTTGAAAAAAGTCACTGATCATAAAATGTAGTACTCAAAGTCTAGTTTCCAAATATGTAATTTATTTCAATACCCAAATGATACAAATTGATTTTCAATAGGTGTTTCTAAAAACCACTATTTAAAATTCATTTTTTTTTACCATACCATGCATGTGTACGTCATCCATATTTTGACCTAAATAATCATATTTTTCTAAATCCTTTTGCGAAAAGATTTGTAACTCACTGAAGCATGCTTTCCATATGTTTTTATAATTTTTTATTGGATATTTTTTTTTGTTAATTTTTTATTGGCCATATTTGGTGTTTTAAAAAATTGTGTATGTCATGCATAAGATGATCTAAACTTATGATTTTTTGATTTTTTTAAAATTGAAAATATTTTTCTGAAGTAGACTTTCGTGCAATCCGTTTGTGAAAAAATTATGTTGATAAAATTTTATTAAAATACTAAAAAACCCTAATAATTCAAGTTTATGGACATGTGTTTAATTAGAAACTAAATGAAAAATAAAAAAAATAATTTGATTGTTAAAAAAATTACATATTTGGAATCTACATTGTCTAATCTATAATGGGTTTTAATTTTGTTGAAAAATTATGCAAAA
>VDFB02271358.1:528716788-528820487 GCA_007258455.2 Sequoia sempervirens | reverse complement strand
AATTAATGAAAGAAGGGGAATTAATTAACAAATATAATGGATGCCTTGAATGCTTGAAAAGGCTAGGGATATTTCAAAAGAAATGATAGCTCAAGGAGATCGGGTCTTGTAAGATCAAGCACTCTAATATGTATGAGAGGATTACTAGATTCCATGTGTGTCATACTGGTGAGCACCATGATGACAATCCCTATTAGCTCTCTAGCATCTTACCCTAGTGTCATGTGTTTGTTTTCCACCATTGGTAAGTTGGCCGAATGATGATCCTTATGCTTTCCCAATGGTGCGTTACCCAAAGATGATTATGTGATGGGATATTGATGAGTTTTCCCAATGTTTATTTATGATGTGACATTGGTGAATTTTCACAATGTGGAATTGTGATGTGACATTGGTGAGTTTACCCAATGATGGGTTTGTGATATCTCATTTATGTTTATGTCTAGTGTGGAATTGTATTTGATCCTACCCATGATTGATCAACCTTGTGATGTTGGATAAGTGTTCTATATGATGTGTATGTTGAGTATATACTTTGTGTATGGCGTGTGTAAAATCCATAGCCCCATCTTTTTGGTGTGAATGATGTGCTTGTGGCCCATGTGACTATCTCCTCGCATGGTGGGAGTGGATTATTTTGATTTCATGAGGTTGGGTGGTGTGGAAACCATTGTTGGGGATCAGAGGATCATGGTGGAGTAAAAAATGATTTCATGTGATAGAAATTATTCATGTTTTCTTTCATTTTGTTTTGTAAATGATGATTTTGGTTTACCCTTTCACAATACTTTGCTCCTCCTAGGGTTTTTCACCTAAAACCTAGGGTTTTTCACCTAAAAGGAAAAAGTAGATGGAAAGGGTTCCAAAATGCAAGGGTTTACACTCAATACTATGTTAATGAGGTGTATTATGTCTAATTAATATGGAAAAAATGCACTAATTTGAAATTGAAATGATTAATGATGCAAAACTATGAAAATGTAAAGTGTTGGAAAACATAATGTGATATGCAAAAATGCCTAAAAAATGCAACTAAATGATGAAATAACATAAAATAATGGAAGAGGTGCACCTGGAATAAGAAGTTTGATGTTGGAAGATTTTGGAATCCTAGAAAAATTGGCTAAAATGTTGACTAGGACACTTAGTCCAGACTGGGTGACTTAGTCCCAGTTTTGAGAAACTTTTTCAGAACGGGAATATGCCAAATGGGTGTCTAGAAATGTCAAAATCAGTTTTTAGGCCCAGAAGTGGGACTAATTCACCCCTAGTGGCAACTTAGTCCTCTTGCAGATTTTAGGAAATTTGGGACAAAATCTTGTAGTCTCGGCTGCATTTCCTTTTCTAACACGTGTCTGTACTTGATTCTGCAGAAAATGGGGCAGAAAGTCTCTCCAACCTTGAAATAGGATTGTCTTGACTTGATTGACTTTGTGTACCTTTTGATCACTTTTCAACACCTAATTCTTGAAAAATCTGCATACAAAAGTCACATGCAAAAGGGGAAAAATGGTTGAGGGTTAGAGAATAGGGGTTTTCCTTGGTCAAACCCCACTTTGGTAATCAAACCCTAAACAATGAAATAGAATGAAACGAGTATGATAAATAGATAACATTTGAATGAAAATGTCATAAACTTACCATGCCATGGATGCTCAAAATATGAAGATGTGCAATGAACTCCAATAGCTTGACTTGATAATACTTGATTTGCTTGAATGCTTAATGAGTGTAAGAGATTGTAAGTGATTTGGAGATAGATGATTGTATGAGATGGGAGCTGTAAAATGAGGTGAAAAACCCTTTATTTATACTTGATTTTACTAAAATTTCCTAAAAGTAACACATCACAGGTTGACCTCAAGGGTTAGAGGACAAAATCCCGCTAGAAATTTAAAATTATTTTGAGTTTTATGCCAAAAAGGACTAAGTCGTCCCTATGGGGGACTTGGTCCCACTTAGGCAATTTAAGTGGGTGTTAGGATTTTGAGGCATTAAAAGTTTTCCAATGAGAATATCCTTAACAATACACTTAAAAATGACCAGAAAGTGTATTAAGGGGTCATTTAGACATGAAAAAGGGTTGAATTAGTGAAATTAAGCCTAGAGAAGTGTGGAATCTTGTTCCAAGACTTTTACAAGACTTCAAAATAGAACTTAATAAGTGATAAAAAGGTGATTTTTAGGTGAATTGTAATGAATAGAGTCTAGAAAAGTGTAGAAATGTTTTACAACACTTCACAAGACACCATAATATAAATGTTTAAGACCTAATGTGAATGTTTTGACCACATTAAATCAAGACAAAATCAAGCCAAAGCCCATTAGAAAGACTCAAGTGAGCGTAAAAATGTCAATTATACATTTTTTGGTGACACATGTTCATTTGATGCAAATTGTATATATAAAGGACATTTGAGTCCTATTTTATATAATTGTAATAATTTCATTTTTTGGACCTCTCTTATTGAGACAGATTATAATCCATGGTAAATCGATAGTGAAAGTAATCTTAGTTATGTGACATGGTGTTAGAGCTAAGAATGAACACATTATGGATATTTATGCTTATGCAATGTAATGGAAAAATGAACTTGGGAACATTTCATTTAGGTTTAAAATGAATGTAGGAATGTTTCAATTGGGTTTACAAATGATGTTTCTACTCCTAAGATCTTGTTCCTAAATATTTGTATCATTTGGGGCTTTGTTGTAGCCTCTTCTTGCTTAGTTTAGGAGTTAAGGGTGTTGGGGAGGTGATTACACTCTTCCTTACCTTTTCCTTTGATTGTTGATGATGTCTGATGATCAGGAAATCAAACTCTTTATTTGAAATTGAGTCATGTTTTGGAGTTTTTAAGTTCATGGGGTGTAGTAGACACTTTTGGGTGGTTACTTAGTGCTTGGGGGGTCTTGGAGTCCTTCCCTAGTTAGGGGAAGCTCATCGCCCAAGACACTAATTCCCCTATAGGGACATTGGCACCAACACATGGAATGTGTGCTAGGAACATAAGCACATAAAGTGGACTCAATTTCCCTAAATTGACATAGGATCCCTTGAATAACATGAGTGTTGGGAACTAGTGTCTTAGCATGTGCTTTTTTTGTCCTTTTCATCAATAATAGGTGCTTTGGGACCTCATATGTTGAAACATTGTGAATGAAAGTTTTTCCCCATGGTCTCGAGAGTCTAGGGATGTTTAGAGAATGCACTTATGTGTTTGTGCCATAGAAAAATGGCCCCTTGTCATTTTCATGGCCTTTTAGGTCTTGTTTCATGGTGTTTGATATATTTTTCTTTGATTTTATGTCATAATATGGCTTGAACATGCATATTTAGGTACTAAAATTCAAATAATGACATCTTGTGAAGGTGTTGTGAAGTGTTGTAAGACATTTCTACACTCTTGTAGACTCTATTCATTACAATTCACCTAAAAATCACCTTTTCATCACTAAACAAGTCCTATTTTGAAGTGTTGTAAAGTCTTGTAACAAGATTTCACACTTTTCTAGGCATAATTTCACCATTTACACCTTTCTTATGCTTTATTTGACCCCTTTATGCCCTTATAAGGCTTAATTAAGTGTATTTTTGAATGTAAGCATGACAAACAACATTAAATACAAGATAATTCCTGACACCCATTTTCAGGTCCTAGGTGGGACCCATTCACCATGGGTGGTAAATGAGTCCCCCTTGGCTCCAAATTCAAAATTTTTAAAAGTTTCCTTTTGGGTTTTTATTTAAAAACACTTGATGTCGGCCTATGATGAGGTATGAATGGGTAACTAAGGCACAAGATTGTATAAATAAGTGATTTTCACCTCATTTTACAATCCCCTACACTCGCATTCATTCAAGCATTCATTCACACATCATCTCAAGTATTCAAGCATCTTACAAAATCTTATCAAGAAATATTCAAGCACTTTGGAGCATCTATTGGCATTACTTCATATTTGCATCATCAAGGGTTTGGTAAGTTGATAGCAATTGCATGTTATTAGTTTATCATTCTCTTTCATTTCATTGTTTCATTAAGGGTTTGATTACCAAAAATGGGGTTTGACCAAGGCAAACCCCTATTTGCTAACCCTCAACCATTTTCCCCCTATTGCATGTGTGTTTGCAAACTTTTGTGTGCAAATTTAACAAGATTTTTGGTGTTGAGGATTGGTCAATTCAACTAGGTGCTTCAAGTCAAATCAATATTATTTCAAGCTTGGAGAAGGTGTTTTGTCTGTCTCTTGCATAATTAACTTCAACAACCCGATAAGTAGACATCCTCAGATCTAGTGTTGTAGAGATGTCTCTTGATTTCTCAGAATTTTGGGAGAGGAATGGTTCATAGCTAGTGGCGAATGAGTCCCACCTTAAGAATGCAAATCTAAATTTTGTCAGATTTTGAATCCCAACAGGTTTCTAACACTTTTTCACTAATAGCAAGACTAATTTGCCACCCTGGGTGAATGTCCCACTGTGAAATTTTAGTAATTCTAGAAAACATTCACAACATTCCATAATCATCAAATCTTACCCAGGTGCACTCTGTTTCATCCTATTTCTTTCTATTTTGCATTATTTTATAATTTAGTTCATTGTTTTCATATCACATGTTTTCAAACATAGCAGAGATCTTAGTTTTGCATTCATAATCAATCATAAAAATCACTTAACTTGCATTTAGTTTACTTCATTTAGCTTAAACAACATCACACATAACATAATTTGAATGAACCCTTAGCATTTTTGGGCCCTATCTCTCTCCTTTTAGGTGAAAGACCCTAGAAGAGCTAGAGAAGTCCATAGGAACCAAAAATCTACGATTTAGTGTTGCAATTCAGAAGTTGCAACATATCCATGTTCTTTCCCATGTGGTTGTTGGTGCTTGATGTGTGATTTCTCAAGTGCTTGTTTCAATGAGTCAATTTGGTTTCTTACATGGGTACCTTGGGTGGAATTTTTTGAGGGTTCAGTGTGAACCAACTTGTGCAATGTGTAGAGGATGAAGAGTGCCTCCTAGGCCATAACACATTTGGCAAGTGAACAATATGAAAATGGTGATGTTGTTGCACCATTATTCTCCTATTGTCACTCAATTATGTCCTAGGATCCCAAATTGGATTTACTATCAACACAAAGGTGAATCAATTCTCAATCAAGGAAGGCCTAGGAGGGGGTTCTTTAAGCTTTGAGGGGTTCACCACCAAGCAAAATCTTGGAAAAGACACTTTAATATCCAACTCACAAAACCTAGTAATGCAAGCCAAATAATGAATGCAAATGATGAAATTAAGCAACAAAAAGTTAGGGTATGTGTACTTGGGAAGTCTGGAAATGTGATGAGGATTCTAGAAATGTAAAAATACTGTCAGAATATGCTAGGGAGGACTAAGATGCCCTTACTGTTGTCTTAGTACCACTGCTATTTTTTAGGGGAAATGCGAAATATTTAGATGTCGAAATAGAATTTGAAAGAATCTATACAAAGTTCTACTTGGAGGATGAAGACACCCTAGGTGGTAACTTATTCCCGATTTGAATTTTTGAAATATCTGAATGTGATCCTGAGGCTGAATGTCTCCACTTTCTTCTTCTCTAATCTCAGGTTCTGAAACTTCTGAATCTAGCCTATAGGTGAGTTTCCATGAAGATAACAACTTTTCACTGCAACTTTGCAACTTTACACTTAAAATGATCTTCAAGTCTTCAATGGGTGCTGGCAAGAAGTTGAGTCCATTTTTTGGCCATTTAGTGGAAGTGTTTTCCCTGATTTTAATAGTTTGACATACTTGATCTTAACATTTGAAGTACTTAGAGATGGAATCTTGAAAAAAGTCACTGATCATAAAATGTAGTACTCAAAGTCTAGTTTCCAAATATGTAATTTATTTCAATACCCAAATGATACAAATTGATTTTCAATAGGTGTTTCTAAAAACCACTATTTAAAATTCATTTTTTTTTACCATACCATGCATGTGTACGTCATCCATATTTTGACCTAAATAATCATATTTTTCTAAATCCTTTTGCGAAAAGATTTGTAACTCACTGAAGCATGCTTTCCATATGTTTTTATAATTTTTTATTGGATATTTTTTTTTGTTAATTTTTTATTGGCCATATTTGGTGTTTTAAAAAATTGTGTATGTCATGCATAAGATGATCTAAACTTATGATTTTTTGATTTTTTTAAAATTGAAAATATTTTTCTGAAGTAGACTTTCGTGCAATCCGTTTGTGAAAAAATTATGTTGATAAAATTTTATTAAAATACTAAAAAACCCTAATAATTCAAGTTTATGGACATGTGTTTAATTAGAAACTAAATGAAAAATAAAAAAAATAATTTGATTGTTAAAAAAATTACATATTTGGAATCTACATTGTCTAATCTATAATGGGTTTTAATTTTGTTGAAAAATTATGCAAAAAAGTCTTCAGACATATGCCCAAAGTCACTATTTTTTGTGACATTGCTAAGACCTTCAACTTGCAGGCCAAACCAGGTCCAAGGCCTAGGTTCAGATCCCCAAATGTTTTCTCAAACCTTTCAACAAAGCAAAAACCCGACCTACATTTCAAATTTGAAAAAATAGGATCTAATTTAGTAAACGGGATCTCGTTTAATAAATGAGATCCCGTTTACTAGTGGATCCTGTTTAAAAAATGGGATCCTGATTTGTTTAACTCGGGATCCTGTTTACTAAACAGGATCTTGATTTGTTTAACTCGGGATCTCGTTTAGTAAACATGATCCCGAATTAAACAATCGGGATCCTATTTCTTAAATGAGATCCCGAGTTAAACAAATCAGGATCCTATTTCTTAAATGGGATCCTGAGTTATTTTTGACAGTTATTTTTAATTTTATTTTCAAAAAGGGGCATCTCAGGTCTGAGAATTATTTTGTACGACTGATTGCAACATATTCCCTATTTTGTATCACCTTTTGTCTTGTTGAATCTCTTCAAGTTTGGATTTTTTTTAATTTTGAAAGGAGGCATCATTGGGACGCTGTAACAAAGGGATTTTGTTGAATTGCTACTTTTTTTCAAAGGAGGAAGAGGAATTTTATTTAATTGATACTTGTTGAACGAGGAAGATAAATTTTGTTGAATTTCTATTTGTGTTCAAAGGAGGAAGATGAATTTTATTTATTTGCTATTTGTTTGAAGGAGGAAGATAATTTTGTTGAATTCCTATTTGTTTTCAAAGGAGGATGATAATTTTTGTTTAATTGAGCTACTTGTTTGAAAGAGGAAGATAAATTTTGTGCAATTGCTACTTGTTTGAAGGAGGAAGAGGAATTTTGTTTAATTGCTACTTGTTTGAAGGAGGAAGAGGAATTTTGTTCAATTGCTACTTGTTTGAAGGAGGGAGAAGAATTTTGTAAACAATTGCTACTGGTTTGAAGGAGGAACAAAAAAAGAAGACTCTCAAGTTTTTGACATTCATTTGTGTATACTTCAAAAATTTTCAATCATGGGATCACAATGTCAAAATAAGAGGAAAGATAGGAAGGTATTGACCCCTGAAGAAATTCAAGGAAAGAGAGAGAAGGAGAAACAAATAAAAAGAGAAAGAAGAATGAGAATTATATCAATGAATGATGGTGAAGCATCTAATTCCAAAACTATTGAAGATAAAAACATTGGGGAGACCATGGATGTAGATGATGCAAACTTGCAAGAGGTGAATGTGGAAACTAATACAAATATACAAACTACTCCTGGTATGTCTTCAAATATCCCTTCCAATGCTATGGAGAATGTTTCAATAGGAACAAGTCCAAGTACGTCTTCATATCCACCTTTGAGCCTCATGGAAATGGTGTTTATTAGAGATTTAAAAAATGTTGGATATCATAATGTTGACATTGATAATATTCATAGAGTTCAAGATTTGAGTCAAATTGTTGTTGAAAATGAAAATGCAAA
This sequence comes from Sequoia sempervirens, assembly GCA_007258455.2. NCBI lineage: Eukaryota > Viridiplantae > Streptophyta > Pinopsida > Cupressales > Cupressaceae > Sequoia > Sequoia sempervirens. Next base: position 528,812,540 of record VDFB02271358.1, on the reverse strand, counting down.
TACTTTTATTGAAAATGAAAATGAAAACCATTTTGTTGTTGAAAATGAAATGAAAATCCTTTTAATGAAAATGAAAATAAAAATCCTTTAGTTGAAAATGAAAATGAAAATCCTTTAGTTGAAAATGATAATGAAAATCCTTTAGTTGAAAATGAAAATGAAAATGAAAATGAAAATGAAAATGAAGATAAAAATGAAAATAGTTTTGTTAGGGATCCAAATCTGCACCCTAATGCCAAGCTATGAATGAACTTAGCAAGTTTGGATGTAACATGGGACTGCTTTTAGGTTGTGGGTGTCCTATTCAAAAGTAGACCTCTAGATTATGGGCCAACTTCCCCTTTTGATGTCACCTAACTATTAATCTCTGAGTTAAAGGGTAAGAATTTTCATTAAAATAAACCTAATGCTGAAAAACCTAAGGTGATGCACCAAAACAACCTAGACCTATTAACAACCTATCACATTCAAATTAATATTATAAAGCTTGACTCACACAACTCACTTTCCAATGCAGTTTACATAAATATTTCATAAGGAGGTCTATAAATAGTGCTTTTAAAAGGAAAACATGGATTACACAATTAACAACACTACTAAACAACACAACTTACAACCTGTAAACATACATCTTCTGCTAAACAAATGCATAAGCATGGGACAAGCTTGCAAGGAAAAGATAGATTTTCACAAGACAAACTGATCAATCATTAACAACATACATGAGAAACAAGAAATGAGAAGGTAAAAATGCTCTACTTTATTAATTCAAAGTGCTTATTGTATAATAGGCCCATCTGAGTTACAATACTGCTCCATGAAAAATAGCTCCAAAAGTAAAGCTATCCTGCTGCTAGAAAGAAAAAACTCACTCAAAATGTTCAAAATGAACATACTTAAGCAAAACCCACCAAAAACCCCCACACAAGTGCTTATAGAAGATTCTGGTTAGATACAAAAGAAAAGGCCAAAAAGAACCTTCTAGAAACCCTCCAAACAATCCTCCACATGAAGAAAAGTTAAGCTAAGTCAATAGTCACACTAAAAATGTGACAAAAATGTTCTCCAAACAACCAATTTTCCTCTAAAATCAGTCAAAACAACCTCTCACACATCCCTCATGTCTGCAAGTCATCATTGGTCTTCACACAAGTATTGACCCACACTCTCCTCATGCAATATGTGTGTTTTGAAAAGACAAGACTCCAAAAGCATTAAAGATAATGATCTTGATTAAGTGATTCATAAAACATCACTTAATCAAGTCATTTTACATTTCAAATCATAAGATAAGGGGCCCACCATCTCTTTGAATTACATTACATTTGCATCAAAAAGACATATTAAGAGTGATTTTCAAATCACTTAAATGACATCTTTATACATTGGAATAAAATTCAACATATAATGTCATATCCAAAAGCTTTCAAAAGCTTCCAAGGCACTTGATCATCTCAACTTACCTCATTCTTCATGTTAGTCCACAAATGGGCAAAACTCATTGGTTTGCAAAGGCATCATAAAGCTCCAAAATACTTGGCCAATATGGCCGACCTCCAAATTTCTTGGAAAGCATATTCCAAGTCACATGATCATTGGGCAAAAGAAAAAATGAATTACACATAAGCTACATGGCATACCCCACATGTTGTTTTGTTTTGAACTTAGCAAAGTTTGAAAATGGGGAAAAAGAACTTAAGGCATAGAATGCCTAAGGCAATAACATATGATTTCAGCCCCCATTGCATTTACACATGCTTTAATCTTTGAAAACATGGAAAAAAAAACACATGCCCATCGAATTGGGTCAAACCCTAATCATCAAAACACTAAAACCATGAGGCAAGCCCATCATTTTGTCATTGAAAAAATTTGGAACATGACTCTGCCACCGTGGGGTTTGAGCAAACACAGGAAAAACAATGGAGATCACACTAGTTTGTTGAGATTCTACGAGGGAAACACCTCGAAAGCAGGTAAAGGCTCATTCTGAAGCTTGAAATATGGAATTTGTACCACTTGGAGGCCGTTTTTGAACTTATAGGCCATGGCCATGGACACATTTCTAACCCATATTGTTTCACTTTTCTCTCTCTGTTGTTGTTTTACCTTGTTCACAACTACCATTTCTTTCCTTTGAAGCTCAAATGGAAACTTTGTTAAAAGCAAAGAGCTCGAAATTTTGCAAAAAAAAGTGAGAAAAAGCTCCAGGTGAGTTAAATCGACCACTCCATTCTCAAATTTTGAGCAAAATAAACCCATATTTCTATTTCCAGCTTGACTATGAAGCATGAAATGCTTCTTTTTTCTGCATTTTACAATAAAGACACTCCATTGTTGTTTCTGTTGATTTCATGAAGGAAAAAAAGCTTCCTGGCCACAACCATGGACAAAAAATAGTGTGTTTTAATGAGTGGCTTTGCTTCATTTGTAAACCCCAAAAATGTCTTTCGATTCTCTTCTGTATTAGCAAGTTTTTAACAACCCATATGGGTTTTTTTATATGTAGAAGAAGAAGATTGCTTGTGATCTCAACCTCCATTTTTGAAAACTAGGTTTTCTTTGTATTCACAATTTTTGTTCCATTTTTATCATAATTGCAAAACCCCTATTTTGGGTTTTCTGTAGCATATATATTTCTGGATCTGCAACTTGTTTTCAAAAGAACCCAAGTGGCTTTCTTAGTTTCTTGAAGAAACTCAAATTTTTGTTGTGGAAAAATGAGTGGGTTTTGTAAATACACTCCATTTTTTATAGAATGTAGCAATGCTGCTTCATTTCTTGAAACCCCAGGTGGGTCTTTTCAATTTTGCAAAAAAAGAGGTCAACTTGGCCTTGGCCTATCATAATGCATAAAATGTGCCTTCCTTTGTCATTCCTATAGAATGTCTTCATTTTTGTTGCCTCTATATTAGATTTTCATGATGAACCCAGATGGGTCTTTTTAGTTTGAAAGCAAACTTCAGATTTTGTTAAAAAATGATTCAATGCCATTGCACAGTGTGAGCATAATGAAAGGCCCAATTTGTAGCAAAATGTGTTTTTTCAGTGAGCATCTAAATTGGTTTTGCAATGCACTTCTTTGACTATAGTTTTCATGACTTACCATTACAAAACTTTCATACTATTACCTTGAACTACCTTCTTGATAAAGTTTGTGTTTCTGTAGACTAACTAAACTCCATAGAAAGCCTTGCTCCAGCTGATGATCATTGTCTTTTTCTATCTTCTACTAATGCAGTGACTACCCTGCTTCCTTTGAGCTGCTCACTATCATTTTAGACCAGAATCTTCCCTTGAAACATTCCATATGACTGTGATTTAATGTTCTTGTCCTTGAGTGACTGTCATACTCTCTTATGATTCACAATCTCTTAACTTTGCTCATAATTTTGTAGAAACTCCCATAAGATAGTGAGATGTCTCTGCATTTTTTGAAAACTTTGCTTGGTGCCACTACCCCTTGTCAGTCACATAGTTCACCATCTTTCTATGGTACTACCTAGTCAAGATATATTGCATGCATCACAAGTAGGACATAGTGGGATTGATGAAACATTAGTTTGCATATTCATATACATAATCAAGAGATCCATGGATATCAAGAAAATGGAAGATTTTATAAAGAACAACATATGTATCTAGAGACAATCATGATAGAATAAGGAAAACCTACAAGTGACTGTTCCTTTTGAGTTCACTATCTAATGACTGAGTTCCTCTCCTTCCTGTGCTCTTTTGATGGTTTTGTTGCCCTTGATCTATCCAAGGTTGACTTCATCCATGAAGTCTTCACACTATCATATTTTTCCTTGACATGTTCTCAACCTTTGGACTTGCTCCTTTAAATATCTTACAAGAAATATCATCATTTTCCTCTTTAGATGATCTCATCCTTGTGCTCATTCATTTTCCTTTATGACTGTATAGGTATGAGTTGTCAACTCTCCTTAATCATGTCATGTCTTTCTCTGTTCACCCACCATATCACTATAAGCTTCTTACTATTAGAATGTAACAATGAATAGGACAAAGAATGCAAGCAAACAAGACTTCCATGTTGTAATGAGACCTTTTCTCTTTGCTACTTTATATGACTATCCTTGTTCATGCCACTATGACGCCTTTGTTTCATTGCATTTTCCTACTAGGCTGTCATCAAACCCTTGACAATGCTATTGTTGCACTGCTCATATTTCATGAAGCCTTCATCATCAAAATCAATATCACTGTTAGATGGTTGTAGATGATCCTTTTCCTCTTGAAGAAGCAAGAATGGCTCAAAACTACTAGCCCTTATGGAAGACATGGCACTAGAGGAAAATATTTTGAGGCTTCAGAAAAAATTAGCTTGAACCCCTCACTCCTCCTACTCCATAATCACAGAAGGAATGACTTAAATGTGAAAATACAACCCTGTAGCCTCAATGGAAGACCCTGGCACAAATAGAACATCCCTTGTGAATAGTCAAGTCACATGTGTAGTAGAAATACCAATGTTGCTCCATAAAATTTCTCTCACTAGATGTGAATGTGCAAAAATTTGAAGCAAGTGACGATAATCAGAGTTTGTTCATATGATTATGATGTCTTTGATAATGTTTTGAACATAATTTAGGACATGTTGTCATGATGCTCTCAACTATAGTTTGCAATCACTTTTCCTTTGTATTCGTTCTCTTTATTGTTACATGCCTTTTTCTTATCTTATAATGCATTTATTCTTGCCATACAAAATTATCATTGTTCATTGATTCTTGCTTGTGATCATGATCCATGTTGGGTCATTCATGATGATGAAAAACCCTACATGAAAGGTTATGAGCATATCCACTAATGTTGTCCTTACATTAACATGTAGCATGCCTTCATGATTGTTGTCCTACATGAATCTGCTATCGAATTCTGCCACATTTGTCTCCTTTTTCATCATGTGTAATACATGACTTTCTCCCCACTTTGATTCTAGTGGGAAGACACATGTCCCCTATGTCAGTGACCTAAAATCTCACCGTCCTATGTGATGTGTGGTTGTCCAATAGGGTCGAGGTGAGAGGGACCTGACAATACTCTAGATTTCTCCCTCATTATTTAAGAGATGCATAATTGAACTCGATGCATCTTTTGAATCTGATAATGAAAGTTGATCAACTCGTGTGATTCCATATTGATTTAATGCATTAATAAGAGGTAAATATTTGATCTAGTTGCTCAATTTCCTTTTTCTTTCAAAGCATGTTGAGCTCTACCCTCGAGGGAGCCACATTCACCCCACATGTTGTATAAAGAACAATAACCAAACTTGTCCTAAATCTGCACATGATGCAAAAAATTTAGAAAAAAGGTGCATATTTTGGATGTGTTTGATGACCTCACTATTTTCCAAGACATCCAAGGTTTGCATGCTTATTTAATGCATTTATGGATCAGTTTATACATGCATAGGTAGGTGTGTATGTAAGGATTGAGATCTTTCATTACTTAGAGCCTCGCTCTAATATCATTGTTTTTCTAGATGTAGGAGCTAGGAGCACTACGGAGCCAGGGGGGACACAAGCAGCTTGGGGCAATAGCAATAGGGAAAGAGGGAAACTTTACAACTAGTCATTCTCAGGCAATGATTGGTCTCCATTCTTATATGCAAATTGTGTTTTTATTTATTCATGTATAAATTATTTCTTTATTTCCATTGAATAAGTAAAGTTAGTCCATTGGCTTGTGAGGGACATGTACACTTCATGATTATCAATAAAAGATTACATTTGTATACATATGATTCTCTTTTCTCATTTGTTGTAATTGCAACATTGGAATGGAAAATTGAATCCGTTTCATTTGACAATCTTTTTCCATACATATTAAACCTAGCAGATTTCTGGTTTATCTTTCAAATGCTTAAACAACACAAAAGAATAAACACTAAACCTGATTTCAACTAAAAGCTAAAATTCAGGTAACAAGTTTTGAAGTTGAAAATGAAAATGAATTTGGTGGAAGTGATGTTGAAAATGAATATAATTTTATAAAAAATGAAAGTGATGTTTTGAATAATCTTCTTGGTAAGATTTCTTGGAGACAAATAAGAACACATGCTAATAGATTATACAATCAATTTTTTTATTGTAAAAAAATTCATTTCAATGTCAACTAATGATGCAATTAATGAGAATGCGAAAAAAGAGAAAATTAATGAAAAAGTTAAGCATTTTTGTTAAACAAAGAAGAAAAGATCAATCAGTAAAACATGCTATGTCTACTATTGCTAGTGTCATTCAGTCTATTGGAAAAAATAGTAGATCAAAAGATATGAATGCAACAAGAAGAGCTATAACAATTGCTATAGTTAATAAAACAACTTTGAATAAAAGAATGGTAAGAAATATTAGTGAAGTTTTAAAAATACATCCTAAAACATTTCTAAGAGCGGAAAAAAGAAGAGAAAGTATAGAAAATGATCCTATCAACCAATGTTGGAGTTTCAATGGTCGACTCCCAAGGTCTGATATGAAATTGAATGTTAAAATTAAATCTTTGATTGAAAAATATTGGCATGATAATACTAGGGTATCATCTAATGCTAGAGATGTTTTAAAATTAAGGGTGGGGTCCAAAGTTCGTGATCCTTATCGAAAACACCTATTAGATACAACACAAATTGAATTTTATAGAATTTTTTGTGGTGATTTAGTGTTACCTGGTAATATTAAAATAAGTCAAAGGTCTTTTGAAAAATGTAAACCTTGGTATGTAAAAATTAATAAGTTCTTTTTGTAAATATGGGACTACATGATTTAATTTCAAAACTTTAGCCTATTTTTGGATAATTAAGTTCTTTAATTTAATGTTGTAAAAGAACTAGGAAATATGGTGTATACTTATAGAACAACTTTTTTGGCAAAACTTGTTGCATTTTGATTGGTATTTATGTTTAGTTTATAGAATTTATTAATGCTTTTTTTCTCTAATCTTCTATGGTATTGTTTATTTCTTAAAATTTCATCCTTTGTGGTATATAAACGAATTGCTTTTGTTTGTATATTATGATTTATTTTCTTATTTTATTAGATCTAACCTTTGTATTACGACCCCTTAAGACATCATATTAGGACCCCTTAAGACATCCTATTAGGATGTGAATTGAATATAAGTTCATTGACTAATTATCACTAATTATTGAATGTACATATCATGTATATCATGTATGGATCACTAAATTTTTAAAGTACAAATATTAAAATGTCCTATTAATTTCAACTTTAATTTCATATTTATATAAATAATTTCACATTAATGTCCTATATTAATGTCTTGACTATGAACATAAAATGCATAAATGTACATGTGTAAATTAAAATTGAACAATAATAAAGTCTATTATTTAAACAATATATTAAGTGCATGAAATAAAGTCCATTAGAGTACAACCCATGAAATAAAGTCCAAAAAAGTACTTCACCCATGAAATAAAGTCTAGCAAAGTACATGAGAAACCAAATATGTAATCCATGAAATAATCAAATATAACCCATAAAATCATGTTTAGGTCATGTATCGTCTCTATAATCAAGAGACCTCTTCACACCATGCGGACTACGCAAATGACCTGAAACACTATGTACAAGAGAAAGATGAAATCAAATGTAAGACAATGAAAAATGATTTCATGACAATTTAATTTATAATTGTAGACACGTAAAATGTACTGATTGACATTGTGTATCTGATCCTATCCACTAATGTCGTTTCATCCTGAATCATCCTTCGGTCTAACCATTTAATCAAATGCCCTTATCTAATTAAATTCATCAATATTCCTCTCTTAATTAAATAAATCACTTATCTAATTAAGTCACCTCTTCTCGATAATTAAATTAACCATTTTAATCTAATTATCTTATTCAATTAAATAATTAATTTTATTTGATTAAATCTCTTAAGTTTATCTATTAAATTAAATAAATTAAAACCTTATTTAGTTTAATCTAACATCATCTCTTTTAATTAAATAAATCAATTTTTTTATTTAATTAATCTCTTATCACATTCCTCTCATATTTGATTTAAATAAATCCACAAATTTAAGTCAAGTAGGTCACATCACTTAATATCTTCATTAAATTAATTAACCTGGATTAATTTAATCTCTCCTCATGTCCCATCCTCTAGCTTTTACCACTTGCACATGAAAATGGATTTAATTGATTTATTAAATCTCTATTTTCCTCAACAGGGCATCTTTTAAGAAATATTCTTCAAGTTTGAATTCAAAATCTAAGTTGACATGTACATCCAACAAGACATTTACTCCATCTTACATGTCCTTTTCCTTAAACCAAGTGGCATTCAATGCATTCTTTCTTCCCTCTTGCATGTCATTTCAACAAATTCAAAATTCAAAAATATGCATTTATTGGCACAATCATCAAAACTTGCACATCCTTCATCCACTCATAGGTTGACAAGTGGAATCTTGCCATTGGTTGAGGATTAGTCCCACATTGCTCTATTTTGGACATTCATCCTTCAATCTCATCTATAAATAAGAGGCTAATCTCCTCATTTGATCATCTACAATTTAAGTAAGCTTACTATGGTCAAATATTTAGCAATCTCCATCCTCATTTTCGAATTGGTAGCTAGGTTATGCAGATTTTGGTCTTGAAGCACTCACCATTCTTCATCAAAGTGGATCATTCATCAAAATTCATCAAGCTTGCATCATAGGAGTTGGAAAAATGGCCAATTTTCACATCAAATTGGCACCAATTCCCTCATGAGATCATGAGTTTGCTAGTTTAATTAGGATTTAATATATTTTATTGTTATCTCATTGTATTCTTCATTACTTTTCCTAATTTGAACTTTGTAAAAGGATTTCATGGGGAATCCTTGTTTTTGCTTGCATTTCACCATCTAATGTATTTGTTTATGTTGTTTTGTAGGTATTTGGATTGGGGTTCGACATTTGGCACTAGGAGGGAAACATCTCATTTTTAATCATGTTTTCCTAAAAATTTCCCATTTTTGTTTTGTACACAGGAAAATTCCAATGCTGAAAGCTCAGCATCATTGTTTAGCACCACTGGCTCTCCAACGCCGCCATATAGCATCGTTAGAAATTCCAAACTATGATGCTTTAGCCTTCTCGCCTAAAATTTTTGAATTTGAATTTTAAACAGTGACGCTGGTGAAAAGGGCGACACATTTGAGTTCATTGGTTCGGGTACAGAGCATCGCTGACTGGTAAGTAGTGCTATACAACACCGCTAGAAAAATCAAACTGTGACGCAGTCATGGGTTTCACTGCTGGCAGGGAGTAAAAAATTAGAACTTTATTTTAACACGTGCCTTTTGTCAAATAATGAGTTTATCTTCTATTTTTCTGCTTTTTAACCTCTGTGTTTTGCAGAATTTGACTAATTTTCTTTCTTGTAGGTTGGATCAATTAAAAAAAACAAAAGAAAGAGAAGCATGATCATGGTATTCTATGAAATCAAATTGTTCTTAAACACTTTAGTTTTTGTTCAACACTCTTAGGAAACTGTTATCTCTTCTTGCTTAGGATACTAATTTCATTTGGGCTTTAAAAAGAACTTTTTTAATCTTTTGCAAAGGCTTAAAAAGAACATTAGGACTACAACTTACTAGAGTTTATTTTTTTGGTTAACAATTGAACAAAACAACTCTCATTTGTCCTTTGGTGCTTTAAAAGGAACTCACAACTACTTTATGGCTCTAAAATGAACAAGTGCAACTTTGTCTTCGTGATGGCTAACTTAAACTAACTTCATTGAAAAAGGACGTATACGCTTCTCTCGTGCTTTATAGCGATCTTGAGAATCAAAAAGATTTTTTTTGTGATTTTAGGTTGAGATAAAGCAATCACCTCCACACTTTATTTTGGTTTTAAATTTGATCAAAACATTGTGTGAGTGTGAGTAGAGCATTATTGCGTACATTCTCTCTTTGTGTTGCAAAAAAAGATTGATCAAGTTATAGATATTGTCTTTACTCGCTTTTGTTTATCTTAGAGGGCCTGCCTAGGGGAAAAAGTAATTACCCAAGGGAATGACTCAACTGGTAACACTCTAAAGCCAAGAGTATTTCCAATCGGGATATAAATGTGGGTATTGGAATAAACACCAATATCACGTGGTTGGCTCTGATAATATGGATTTGAAAAGGGACTCTCACCATATGGGTCAATCTCTACGAACAGAAAGTCCTAATTAAAACCCATGTTTTAGAATTGCCAAAATCCCTGATCTATTTGTTGGTGCAATAATGGTCATTCTTTAGCCACCTCACACTTTTACGGTCTTTTAGTACAAATAGAAAGCATGCCATGGGAGTTTCATGGGTGTTGATGCTTGGCTGCCCCGTATAAGTGAGTGCCGTGGAGGGGAGCCAGTGGGGTCAAGCATCTAACCATTCACTAAAGATAAGCGTAGCTAGACTTGTCCAAGTGGGGACTCAACAAAAATTGTCTTCCATATCCATAGGGTTGTGCTTATTATTGGTTACAAAATGTTTTCTTGTTCAAAAACATCTTGGAAACAAATGCTTAAACATCATCATCAAAATTTTAAACCCTTTATTAGACAAATACAATTGACCCAATTCATGTGTTATTGCTTGCCCTTGGGATTTCATCCTTAGAGGTTTCTAAACACATTGAATTACATCTCAATTTGTCTAATAAAGTTAAACAGTATGATGAAAAATGTGATTATTCGCAAGATTGTAATAAGTTTTACTAGATAATAAAAGTATTGCATGGTTGGGGTTTGGTGGATGTAGCTCGGATTGGGTGAACCGCGTTAAATTATCTGTGTTATGATTTATTTTGTGTGTGTTTTAGTTTATCTATTTATTATTTAAATCTGTATTTAATTGCTAGATATCTACCATCTCTAACCCTAACAAGTGGTATCAGAGCGGGTTGTGTTTAGATTATCATCTATAGGAAGGTCTCACAATTGAGTGGGAGTCTCACAGCTGAGTGGGAGAAATGGTAGATGAGGGTAAGAAGGTTGAGAAGTTTAATGGGAAAAACTATCAGTTATGGAAGATGCAAATGGAAGACTATCTCTATCAGAAGGATTTATGGTGGCCATTGGAAGGGAAAACCAAGAAACTGACAACAATTTCAGATGAGGATTGGGAGATCTTGGATAGAAAGGCTCTTGGCAGTATTCATTTGTGCCTGGCACAATCGGTGGCGTTCAATATTACAACAACAAAGACAACTCAAGAGTTGATGGAAACCTTGGCGAAGCTATATGAAAAGCCTTCCACTTCGAATAAGGTATTTCTTATGAAGCGTTTATTTAATATGAAAATGGTAGAAGGTTGGTTAGTTACTGATCATTAAAATGAGTTTAATACAGTCACCAGTCAATTAACTTCTATAAAAGTAAACTTTGATGAAGAAGTTAGGGCTCTTTTGATTCTGTGTTCTTTGCCTGAAAGCTAGAATAGCTTGGTAATGGCTGTTAGCAATTCTGTTTTTGGTTTGAATACATTGAAGTTTGATGATGTTGGTGTTATTTTGAGTGAGGAAATTTTTAGGAAAAGCTCGGGTGGAACATCCACATCAGACAGTGTTTTGAATGCAGAAAGTAGGGGCAGAACAAAGGAGAGAGGAAACAATTATGGAAATCATGGGAAGTCACGAGGAAAATCAAAGGACAAAAGGTCTCAATCTAGAGACAAGAGGGATTGTTGGTATTGTGGTAAGCTGGGTCATCTGAAGAAAGATTGCTAGTCTCAGAAAAATAAAGGAGACATAAAGGAAGTAAAGAGGCAAATGTGGTAAGTAATAAATCTGATGAGGATGCTTTGATTCTTTCCCTTGATAATGCTGATGATTCTTGGGTGTTAGATTCAGGGGCTTCATTTCATGCTAGCCCCCATAGAAGTTATTTTCTTGATTATGTATAAGGGGATTTTGGGCTGGTTTATTTAGGAGATAACAAACCCTGTCAGATTGTTGGAAAGGGAAGAATGAAGATCAAGTTGCAGAATGGGAATCATTGGCTACTACGTGAGGTAAGGCATGTTCCAAAGTTAAGCATAAATTTAATTTCAGCAGGGCAACTAGATGATGAAGGTTGTGTTGTTACTTTTAGTGATAAAAACTGGGAGGGTCACAAAGGGTGCCTTAGTGGTAGCAAAAGGTGTGAAAGTAGGCACCTTATATCTTTGTACAGGTCATACTGTTCCTTCTACTTTAATTGTTATAGAAAAAGGTCAATGTTCAGGAATAGTTGTTGTAGTTCAGCAAGTAGAAGATCATACAATTGCTGTGGACTCTGAATCAACACTGTGGCATAATAGACTTGGGCATATGAGTGCAAAAGGTATGAATTACTTCATTCAAATAATGTTTTACTAGGTCTAAAATGTGTTAAGATGGATTTCTGTGAAAGTTGTGTGTATGGAAAACAAAAGAGAGTAAGTTTTCTCAAGGATGGGAAGCAAAAGAAAGATGAGAAATTGGAGCTTGTGCATATGGATGTATGGGGACCAACTTAGGTATCTTCTCTTGGTGGCTCTCTGTATTATGTTACATTCATTGATGATGCAACTAGGAAGGTATGGATTTATTTCCTTAAATCTGATGTATTTGAAACTTTTAAAAAATGGAGAAGCTTGGTTGAGAATGAGGCGGAAAAAAGTTAAAATGTCTCAGATCTAATAATGGTGGTGAGTATTGCAGTAATGTTTGAAGATTATTGTTCCTCTAATGGTATTCATAGGTAGAAAATGGTTCCAAGGACTCCACAGGAAAATGGAGTGGCTGAGCGCATGAATAGAACAATAATGGAGTGTGCAATGACTATGAGATTGCATGTTGGGTTGCCTTTAAAATGTAGAGACTGTAAACACTATTGTTTATTTAATTAATAAAGATCCCTCTAATCCTTTGGGTTGTGGTATTCCAGAGGAAGCATGGAAAGGTAAGAAGGTGAGTTATTCTTTTCTCAAAACCTTCGGTTGTGAAGCATTTGCACATGTAGATTCTGAAAATAGAACCAAGCTTGATGCAAAATCAAAGAAATGTGTATTTGTTGGATATGGCATTGATGAATTTGGTTATAGGCTTTGGGATTTTGAAAATCAGAAAATTGTGAGAAGCAGGGATGTCATATTCAATGAGAAAGTGTTGTATAAAGATCTGTTGCTGCAGCATGAGAAGAAAGAAAATGATTATGCAGTGTTGGATGATATTCCAAACAATGATGTTTCAGTGGTTCCTCATGTTAGGCAACAACAACAACAATAAATACCACAAACTCTGTTAGACAATCTTCAAGGTTAAATAGACCTCCAGAAAGATTCTCTCCCTCTTTGTATACTATTTTGTTAACTGATGCTGGTGAACCAGAATATTATGATGAAACTATGCAGGTGGATACCAAGGTTCAGTGGGAGCATGGAATGGAAGAAGAAATGGACTCCTTGCTGAAAAATCAGACTTGAGAATTATGCAAGTTGCCTACAGGTAAAAATGCTTTACCAAACAAATGGATTTATAGGCTGAAAGAGGAGGATGGAGGTAAGAAAATATTTAAAGCCAGATTAGTTGTAAAGGGATTTGCACGAAATAGGGTATTGATTTTGATGAGATTTTTTCTCAGGTTGTTAAAATGACTTCTATTCAGTATTGTTTTAAGTATTGTGGTTGTTGAAGATTTGCATTTAGAATAGCTTGATGTTAAAACAACCTTTCTCCATGGTGATTTGGAAGAGGAAATATATATGGAACAACCACAAGGATTTGAGGTCAAAGGTAAGGAGAAACTAGTGTGCAGATTGAAGAAAAGTTTATATGGCTTGAAGCAAGCACCTCAGCAATGGTACTTGAAATTTGATAGTTTTATTGTTGAGCAAGGCTATAGCCGGTGTAATTCTGACAATTGTGTTTATTTTAAAAGGTTGGATAATCACAACTACATTATTTTGTATTTATATGTTGATGACATGCTTGTAGCTGAATCTAACATGGATTACATAAGTGAGCTAAGACAATAGTTAGCAAAATTTTTTGCTATGAAGGATTTGGGGGCAGCAAAACAAATCCTTGGTATGAAAACTTGTAGAGATAGGAAAAACATAAAATTATTTTTATCTCAGGCTAATTATGTTGAAAAGGTGTTGCAGAGATTTCATATGGAGAATGCAAAAGCTGTCAGCACACCTTTGCCTAGTCATGTCAAATTGACTAAGGATATGTGTCCAAGGACACAAGAGGAGGAAGAAAAAATGTCCAAGGTACCATATGCTTCAGCTGTAGGCAGTTTAATGTATGCCATGGTATGCACAAGACCGGATATTACACATGTTGTAGAAGTTGTTAGCAGGTATTTGAGTCATCCCAGAGTTGAGCATTGGAATGCGGTAAAATGAATCTTAGGTATTTGAGAGGTACATCTAATAATTTTCTATGTTTTGGGGGCTCTAATACTGATTTAAAAGGCTATGTTGACTCATATTTAGCAGGGGATATAGATACCAGGCGGAGTACCACAGGTTATGTATTTACAGTTGGTGGGACATCAGTGAGTTGGATTTCTCGATTGCAGAAGGTGGTTGCTTTATCCACCATAGAGGTAGAGTATGTTGCTGCAACAGAGGCAACAAAGGAGATGATATGGCTGTAATTTTTTATGGAGGAGTTGGGAAAACAAAAAACTAGAAATTACTTGTTTACAGATAGCTAGAGTGCTATACATCTTGCAAAGAATTATGCCTTGCATTCTAAAACAAAACACATACAGTTGAGATATCATTTCATTCGGTCGGTGTTGGAAGATGGACAAGTCAAGCTGGACAAGATACATACAGATGTCAATCCAGTGGATATGTTTATGAAGGTGGTGACAAGGGAGAAGCTGAGCTCCTCTTCAGCTTTGGTTGGTCTTCAAGGTTGAATTCAAGTATAACAGAGTAGCAGGGTCCAAGGTACTTATTTCTAGTGGGAGCTGTAATTGCAACAGTGTCATCTAGGATCAGTCTCCAAGTGGGAGATTGTGTTGGTAAGGAGCTTGATCAATCTCCAAGTGCGAGATTGTTGGTATGTGGTGACTGATCATGCTATACTGTACACCCCAACCCCTATCCTTGCCGGGGTCCGGGGCCAGGTTGGGCCCCAGATGGGGGTTTGGGGGTGGCATCCCCCGAGAAAAATTTTCATCCTACTTTTTCGCGTGATCATCGAAAAAGGGAAAAATCAATGAAAAAGGAAAAATCCAATTTTGTAGAACCCTAAATCTGGAAGCTTATAAACTTGTTAAAAAGGGGTTTGGATGGGTATTATAGTATGATGAAAAACATGATTATTTGCAAGATTGTAATAAGTTTTACTAGATAATAAAAGTATTGGATGGCTGCGGTTTGGTGGATGTAGGTCGGATTGGGTGAACTATCTATGTTATGATTTATTTTTTGTGTTTTAGTTTCTCTATTTATTATTTAAATCTGCATTTAATTGTTAGATATCTGCCATCTCTAACCCTAACAACCCTTTCCTTGAATTCATCAAAATTCCACATAACATACTTTGTGGGATGTGAAGAAATTAAGACATTGGACATCTAGTTTGGGAAACTTAATCAAAGAAGTGTTTGTGGTAAAATAAAGTCACTAAGAAAAGATAACAAAATGAACTCTCACAGGTGTTAAAACCTCACAATCTCCAAGAAAGTCAAATCTCCAAGACGAAAATCTTTGATTCAAAATCCGGAAATGTATGCTCAAATTGAACCACTTCTTGGTTGTAAAGGTCTATAGAAGCATTGCATGTTCTTCAATACTGAGGTTTAGGTAAACAAAGTGTCTTTTTTAGGTTCATCCTAGGATCAAAAGAAATCAAAATCTTTCTTCACCCATCCTTCAAACATTAAACCAAAAATCATCTCATCATCATCTTTTGAGGAAATCTCAAAATTATCCTTCATGCTAGGTTTTTTGGCAAAAAACAAAATCATGAAATCCTTGAGACAAAATCCTTGAAATCTTTATCAAATCATCTTTGGCTAGGTATGTGTAGATGCATGCTTTTGCATATACTTAGTCAAAGTTATCAAACCATATTGTTTAGCTAGGTATATGTAGATGCATCCTTCTTCATATGCTTGGTTAAATTATCATCTTGTTTGAATAGGTGTGGGTAGATGCATCCTTCTCCCTACACATATTCAAATTATCATCCTTTGAGAAAATCTACCCCTTAGATAATCATCCAAAATCTTAGGGTCTATTGGTTCAAATAAAATCAAACCAAAATCAATCAAGTCAAGGACAATCCCAAAAGAAAATAAAAAAATAAAAATACAAAACATATCCAAAAATCCTAAAAATTATAGCATTCCTCTCAAGATTTATCGAAAGATCAAAAGTCTGCATCATCCATCTCTTGCATCATCATCATATCACCTTTTGATCCTTGAAATATCCTAAAATTTTCTCTTTTGTGCTTAAAATAACATCAATCCAAAGAATTAAGAGATTCATCTCCCATATTATTGAAAATTGATCCTTGTTTTATGGTTCAAACTAGATCTCAATATAGGAACATGGAAGCTGATAAAGAAACACCCACTTCAAGTGACCTAAGCCAAACGAACATTGAAATGAATCCCATTGAATCAAATAATCCTTTGACTATCTCATCATCACAAAACCCACAAGAGGAAAATCAAGAAGAAAACCTTACCTTTGGGATGTCACATGAAGAAATAATTGAAATGCTCCAAAATCCAAAAAATCATAAGATCGTCAACATCATGATGAGGCTTAACCCATCACTATACATGCTTGAACTAGCAAAACAAGGAGCCAAATTACGTTCTGATTTTGACATGAGCTCTATAGTGGAACCATCTTTAGAGATCATGCCTCTAACTTGATCCGCACTCCCCATCTCATCTACACCCCCATCCCAAAGCATCACTCAAAACATCCCGCAAATCACATCGACCATTGCTCCAATGTAGCCCATTGTGAACAAAGGAAGTGCATTTCTCAATACATTGCAAACACATCCTCTTGTAAACAATCAAAATTTGGATTCAAATACCATTTTGGAACAAAATGTACCCCAAAATCCATTACATAAGAATTTCCCTCTCACTTTCCATAAGGATCCATCATCATCATTCTTTAACGCAACACCTCAAACTTCTTTCCTCACAAACTCGCAAGAAGAGGGTGACATGTTCAGACCTGGGGGTATTTTTGACACCACATCATTTTCTCAAGAACTCACACCCCTCACATTTTCACCTCTCCCACCATTACCACCATTATCCACACCTCTACTTGGCTTGGGACTCCCACCTTTACCAAATATCAACATCAATCAAACCAACATTCCAAACACCAATCAAAACATCACGCCAAACTCTCAAAACTTGTCATCGATATCACAACAACAAATGACAACTACACAAGCAATCATGACATCATTGACCACCCCCCTAACTTCTCAAAGAATGGGATCCCAAGCACCAACCACATCAATAACACCATCCACCACTCAAACTACTAGCACGATATCACCACTCACCACCACCACAAGCACCATTCCAAATCCACCACCACCGCCACCACCACCAAACTTCAATTTATCAAGCCAATACAACTTGGCATTGCAAGCTGCTCACCAAGCTGTGTATCAAAAGGAATTTATGCAAGTGCAAAAAAAAAAGCCACACAAATAGCTACCCAACAAGCCATACAAGTAGCGCAAAATGCTCAAGCCGCCCAAATTGCACAATAGGCGCAATAGGCCGCACAAGCCCAAGCCTTATTGCAACAACAAGAAGAAGATGCTAAAGCTGTGCAAGCTGCACAAGCTGCTCAAGCAGCCCAAGCCACATTACAAGCACAAAAAGTTGCCCAAGCCCAAATTCTATTGCAACAACAAGCGACACAAGCCCAAGCTCAAGCTCAAGTGCATGCCCAATATCAAGCACAACAAGCGCAAGCACAAGCACAACTTCTTGCAAAAAAATAAGCAACACAACTACAAGCATATCAACAAGCAATAAAAAAATATCAAGAGCAACAAGAAGCAGCCGGGTTGGCAGCCCAACAACAAGCGTTGTTGGAACAACAACAACCACAACAACAAGCTTAACAATAGGAAATCTTAGAGCAACAACAATAAGAACAACAACAATCATTGTTTATATAGTAGCAAGTGCAAGCAAACCTAGCTCGACAGAATATGCAAATACCATCAAATAACACACCAACCAACCCACCCATCCAACCCACAATCGAAACACCCCAAAACACCTTCATCCCACCCCATGATCCGCAAAATGACATAACAACACAAATCAGGTTGCTCTCGCAACAAGTGCTCATTCTTCAATCAGGGCAAACCACAAAAACATGAAGCAACTTTTGTCCATATCCATTTGACAAGAGCCTTGTGATGAAACCATTCCCGAAGGGATTTGAGATCCCCAAGTTCAACAAATATCGTGGGATGGGAAACCCTAAAGATCACATCAGGGAAATCCAGGTTCATTGCATGGAAGTTGCATACGACGATACCTATCTGATGTGGATATTTCCTAGGAGTTTGGCTAGCCATGCTATGGAATGGTTCTCTCACCTACCTACAGAAATCAGAACATTCCAAGAAATTATAGACGCATTCATTAAAAATAATGCATGCAACATTGCCATGGATGTTAGTCTAGAAGAATTCTCAACTTTAAAACAAGGTAAGAATGAATCATTCACTTCATTCGTACAACGATGGTGATCTAAGGCCAATCGAAGCAAACGGACCATGCCCAAAGAACAAAAAGTTTGCACCATCATATCCAACCTTGACCACCTCTTGGAATTCCATCTCAAGGTAGAAGGGATCACCACATATGACCAGTTGAACTCCAAGGTGCTCAGCATCGAACAGGCCCTTATGACACAACCAGTGGGATCAACTTCATACCCTAAGAAACAAAACAACCACCCACCCACCAATTACAATGAAAAACCTCACACGTGGGCAAGAAACAAAAAAATTACTAATGATGGTGTTGTTGACACCAAAGTGGTCATTAGTTCCCCACACCAAAATACACCCACACCACAAATCCAAATCCAACACCAAAACAATCATCAAACCACACAACAACCAAACAACAATCTAACAATTAATAATCTCAATAAACAAAGGGGACCACCCCAATGGAACAAGAATTACCCCAAGTGAAAGTACACCACTCTTGGAGAACCACTTGAAGTCATCATGAAGAAGCTGATAAATGAAAAACTCATCAAAGCTCCCACCTATGAGAATTACCAAGAATCGGATGTGAAACCTCCTTGGTATAATGAGAATCAACTTTGTGAATTCCATAAAATCAAAGGGCATACCACGAACAGTTGTATGAGGATAACAAACATAATTCAAGATCTCATTGATCAAATAATTATAAACGTAGAACAACCAAAGGGAAAAATAAGACCTTAAGATATACACGAATCCGATGCCTAACCATGGCAATAAAGGAAATAATAACACTGATAAGGGGAAAGGCACCCACACAAACGTGAATCATGTGTATGAAACTATCGTCGCCTCTCTAAATGAATATTGCATAGTCATCACCATCAAAGGTGCCCAAGCCGATTGTGGAGTCACCACAAGAGGCGACAAAGTTACCATCGTAGGATCATCCCAGCCAAACAGAGTCCCTACACCTAGATCTGTCCCCAATGGCTACAATATCCTAGATCAGCTCAAAAGAATGCCAGGGCAAATCTCCATCATGGAGTTACTAAAAATCTCATTTGCCCAGAGGAAAATCCTTGAGGAAGCGCTGGCTTCATCCACTATCCCCGTAGATCTTGAGGCGGAACAATTCCAAGCTATGGTAGGAAATATCATTACGCCAAATCTCCTCACATTCTCCAACTAGGATTTTCCCGCTCAACCATCTCACAACTGTGCACTCCACTTAGAAGTTATTGTACAAAATATCAAAGTGAAAAGGGTCTTGTTGGATGGAGGTGCGGGTTTGAATATTTGTTCTCTCAAGCTCATCAAACAATTAAAAATCTCTAAAGATTCTATCAACAAAGGAAAGGGTATCACAATAAGAGCATATGATGATCAAGAAAGAGTATCCCAAGGCATGGTTAAAATCCCTATTCAAGTAGGGCCTGCTATCATGGAAACCACTTGTCAGGTCCTAGACCTTGACTTATTGTATAACATCCTTCTGGGACGTCCATGGATTCATGCAATGAAGGCAGTAGTGTCAAACTTCCATCAATGTGTGAAATTCACACATGAGGGACAAGAATTGATTGTCCATGGAGATCCCGAACCCTTCTCCTATTGCAAAAGCCTTGAAGCAAAGTACTACAAAATCCCCCAAGTACTAAAAAATGATGAGGGTCCATCTACACCATACATTGATCCCGCCATTCTCACATCCAATTCTATGACAGAGACACCCATCACTCCCGCCATTCCCACCATTTCTAACATTAAGGTCATCATCCAAAATAACAGTTGTGGAAACTACATGATCCCTAAAAATTCTTTTGTGGTAGGAGAGTTACCACAATCTCCTAGATCATGGGGATGTCCACAAATAAATGAAGCCTCCACATCCCAAACATCTCCTGAAGACTATCCCAACTTTACAAGTTGGGGAGATCTTGGCCAAGAAGTTATTGAGGTAGATCCATCTCATATGTTATATCAAGATGAAAGACTAGTAGCTGATTTACCAATGGATGACAAAAGCCAGGGTCTACAAATGATGCTTGTAATGGGTTATGACAGAAACCAAAGACTTGGAAAAAATGACAATGGGCTTATAATACCTATCATTCCAGAGACAAGAACAATAACAAATATTGGTATTGGATGTACCCCTTTGAGTATAACCATATGTGGCTGAGGTCCTCTAGTTAGAAAAGTTAATAATCCTCCTCAGCTAACTGCAGCAGAACTACACTTACCAATGTCTATAGGTCACGTCATAGATAACTTCACATTTGATATAATTGACATCTATAGTAGTAGTGATGAAAAGGATCCCATGACCAACTTACCTAGTGTTGATGGTGTTTTCTGTAGAGCAACAACTTAGACACAATGCAATATTCTATCTCTCTTGAAAGGTAATATTCAACAATAATTTACTGAAAATCACCCCAAGGTCTCTCGGGTGTCAGGTCATGACAATGCATAAACAACTTAGATGAAATGTGAAAATGTTGGTAATCACAATCGGACCTTACTACAAGCAGACTGTATCTTCCCTATTTATCAGATCTTGTAATATGATGATCTCAAATCCTAAATCTAACCAGATAATAAAGAAACAACAAAAGATAAGGGTGCAGAGATATGATAAGATCTAAACTATTCTTGGAATGAATAATGCAAATGACAGGTATCTGGAATGGACCAATCTCAAATAACCAATTCTTGATCAACCCACAATGCAATATCACAAGAATGGTGCAATCTTCTAAGGTATATAGATTTTCAAATCATAGATATTCATCCACAATCGAACTAAGAAAAAATGAATGTATGGTCCGGGTTGACTTCACCAGCCTACTACAATCAGATAGTTACCAGGAGTATAGACCAGAGATTTCTACAAACATTCTGAATATGAAATTATGAACATCATTCACCACACTGATCCAACTCTAAACACTAAATCCTAAATCTTTAGGTAATTTGAAAGATGAGACAACAGGAACCATGCAAGATAACTAACACAAAATATTTCACCAGGAAAACCACAATGCCTTCAATTGTATTAGATTACCAAAATGCTGCAACAATTCCACTATTTTGTTACAATATTTGCTTCAAGAAATTGACTACTACTTCTATTACGAAATGCTCTAACTCCTTTTCTGATCTAACTTGTCTCTATTTTTCTTCTGGCTAACCCTTACAATGAGGTAAGAATGCCCTTTATAGCAAATTCTCAAGACATGTCGGCCCAGCCAAACATTTACAAGATATATTTAGCCCAAAACAAGTCGGCCTCAGGAATTTCAAAATAAGGCACACATTAAATGTCGATACATCATCAAGGTTGGCCTAGACACATTCCCCAATGTAGCCCAGACCAATACATGCCCTATAATAATAGGGAAGCACAAATCTTCAAAATGGGCATTAACTACCACCTCCCTTGTCCTTGTTCTGATCCTGAACTTTCAAAAATAATTTGTCCAACTCGGTGATAGGTGGCAAAGGAAAAATCCTAAGCTGACATTCAATGGCGCCAATCTCCTCTTTTGACTGTTTAACAATTTTGTCCCAATCACCTTTATGTGCCCGGTACTTATCCATCATGGCCAAGTAGGTTGTTGTATCATCTAGTTGGTGTCTTGTTATGATATTTTCAGAGTTAGGGGCATAGACATCATGCAACCATTCTCTTAACTGTTCTAGGCTCAGATATTTAGGAGCAATTTTCCTCTTGCCAGTCATAATCTCAAAAAATGCAATGCATCCATCATAAACTCCAGTCAGATCACCATCTATTTGTTTCTTTTGTTTATGAATCTTTCTGATGGCTTTTTGTTAAATTTGTAAGGCCTCAAACCATTCCCAAGGTTCATTAAGTCTGGATGAAGGAAGGATTCCATCTGCAGTCAACTGATCTTTGCCATACCCCATAACCACTTTGGATTTCTACAATAGAAGATCGACATCCTCCTTGTCTTGAGATAGGACATGCTCCAATAAGTCCTTGGCTCTTACTGCATCCTTTCCATTTAAAAGGATTTCCTTTATGGCATCATCTCCTTTCACTTGTACATCTTTCAACTAGTCCATTGCAGTTTGGGTAGAAGCCTTCATCCTTTCAATTTCAGAAATAGTCTCTTTGGGCAAGAAACTAGCTGCAGCAGAAGATGATGGGTGAAGAGATTGCAAAGGTTTCATCACATCCGCCAAGCACCTCTTAAGCCTCTCATTCACCCTTTTAAGCTCATGTTTTGATTGTGTTTCTTTCCTTAATCTCCCGATTATTATTGCACTAGACCCTTCGTACTCTTCAATGTCTTGTTCCATAGAGGCTGGTCCAAGATTAAAAGTCTGCACATTGTAATCCTTACCAGTGACCTCTTCTTTAGTTTTATCCATAGCAGGGGTGGCAATGTGAATGACCCTATTACTTGCTTCATCTCTTTCTATCCTTGAGACAACTTTGGCCACCTTCTTTTTACCTTTACCGATCTTGGTCAGCATCTCATCCCAATCAAGAGGGGTGTCTCAACAATGACTTGTTTCTTTCTTGTAATCTCCTTTTCTAACCAATCCAGGACAGCAGGATCCACCCAGATTTCTTCTGTCTTGGCTTCTTCATGTTGTTCTACTGTTTTATCCTTTTCTTTTTCAGGAGACTGCTCACCTTGGTCACCTAATTCAACTTCTTCTCCTTGCAAAGGTGGTGGAGTTCTAACAGGGGCATCCTCCTTTTCAGGTGATCTGTTGCCTTTGCTACTTGCCAGAGAATCTTCATATTGTACTAGTGGAGAAGGGTGCCTTTTTTCCTCTTCAACCTCAAACTCGGCTGCTGCACCAAAAAGTTCTCCTGCTTTGAATGGCTCTGTCTCTCCACTAGTCTCATGCTCCTCAGGAGTCTCCTGCTCAGGTACACCTAGTGAAGGGGAAGTAGCTTTAGGTTGATCCACAACTAGTGCCTTTGGAAGAGGGTCCATCTTTTGCATAGCCTCCTTAGGAGATGGAGTCCTTGATCTCCTTGAGTAAACTCTAGTCTTCTCTCCCGAGCTTTCTACATCAACCACCAGAGTCTCATCCTTGGAAGTATCTTGACCTTTTCTCTTTGAAACCCTAGTTATCCTTGTCTTCTTTGGCTGTGGAGGAGTGTCCTCTTCTTCGACCTTTTCAAATTCCTCCTCTTTAGAAGACCTGCCTATCTTCAAAGTTCAGCTTCTTTTCTTTCCCTTTGGTTTTCTTTTCTGCTCTGGCTCACTTTCCTTTGGGCCTCTGACTTTAATTTTGAAGGGTGAGCTGACTTTAGTTTTCCCTGTGGTATCATCTTCCCTGGATTCTTCTGAGGTGGACAAGGGATCCAGATTTCCCATCAAATTAAAGGTACAAGGTACCTTTTCACTTTCCAACTCCCAAACCTTATGCTTCAACCATGAAGTAGTAAATCTCATGACAGGAGCCATTAGGTCTTCCAACTCAGTTACCTCATCATCAGCCCAGTTTATCTCTCCGATTGATTTGTCTTTGACAGACTCATATGCATGATCTTGCACCAGGTTCCCATCATCCTCTAACTGGTCGGGGATCAACTTGACATTATATTTCCTAATCACATCAACCGGAAGCCTAGAGTACCTTTTCTTCCTTGCCTCAAAATCATCTTTGATATTTGCCCAGTAATCCTCTAGGTCTTCCTTGTGATGATATTCTCTGGTAGCCTTCTTCTGCGCTTCCCCGGTGATATCAAAGTTCATCCTCTTGGAGTGGAAGGAGAAGCCATAAGCTGCCAATTCATCTCCTACTGCATGCGCTGATTGGATAGAAGGACATACCTCAGCTATACCAATTTTGAGAGGGAAATCTCCACCAAAACTTGTTTTATGCTTCGCCTTTTTAACAATTGCATCAAATTCACATATCTGTCTCACAACTTCCAATAACACAATATGATCAGTAGGGTACCTAGGTAACCTGTATGGAGCAGCTTGACACCCATCAATTCTGATGTAGGAGAAGGTGGGAAACTGAATGAACCAAGCTCCATACTTCTTTATCAACTCCTTTGCTCCATCAGACAATCTCACATGCTCCGCATTTTGAAGTAGCCTAGTGATATACATTGTAAATGCATCATTTTCTCTTTTGTAATCTTGGTGTCCTAGGTGCAACTTCGGGTATATGTCATAGATTACATCTTGTCCAAATGTCCCCTTTGGATTCAAACCCCTGTATGGGTAGAATCTAGCCAACACATACATCACATAAGAAGACATGGTGAACTTCTTTATTTCTAGGACATCCCTCAGTTGTTTATCAATCACAATACTAATAAGTCCTACCCAATGGTAATTAGTACCCTATTCAATTTTGTTGATCACATGAACCATCCAATTTTCCAACACTCCAGCACTCTTTAAACCTGTCACTCTGCTCAAAAATTTGATCGCATCATATATGTCTGATCTGAATTTAACCTTATGTAATTGCTTGGGCAGTTTGGAAAAATGGGACTTTGGTTTCTCCAACCAAGAATTAATCATTTGCTGGGCTTTGGTGGGCTCATTCTCATAGTAGGTTTTGGCCAAATCTATGTTTAGGGCACACACAGACAGAAAATCTGGCATGTCAAAAGCTTGGGCAATAGAAATGGGATTGAAATTTTCCAAGACTCTCCCTTTGGTACTTACAACTCTCTGTGTGTCAAAATCATACTGCCAAGCACACTCTAGTATTAACTCATAGCACTGGATTGCAGGAGGGAACCCTACCACATGGACCAATTCGGACTTCATCATTCCTTGTCTCAAGACCGATAGATCCTTCTGAGCTGTTCTTTCTTTGAATTCCTCATATCTCCATGCCTCAACATTGGTGTCAGAGACCTTAGACCATACAGAGGATATCTTGCTGTCAGGCAGCTGACTCTTGGTATCCAATCTCAATCTCTCTGCCTCTGAAATGGATGATGCTTCAGTATCGCCCCTAGACTTTCTTGTAGCAGCCCTACTTGATTCAGCCTGCATTCACAAAAGAACATCATGAGCATCCAATTATCACACATATTCCAATCAAAGGGTTAGTATGAAATCACATAAAGCAATTAAGAACTATCATTAATCATCAATCTTTAAAAATCTAGAGAATGGAGCAATCCGGGAAAATGAGGTAAACTGGGAAAATCCAGTCAGGGCAGAATTCAGAGAAATCCGACCCAGACAGATTCCTGCTGCCAAGACATCATTTGCCAAATAAGTCATTAGTATGGACAAAAGGTTATGAGATTATCATGAAATTCATCTATTAGCTGCAAGAAATCAACATTTAGCATTTACTCCATTACCCCTAGCCTTTAAAATTGAAAAAGAAATGAAACCACGTAGGACACCGGAAAAATCCAGACAGGTCGGATTTTCGTGGACAGTTCAAAATTCTGGAATTCGCTATACTCCGCGGACTTGGCCGAAACTGGGAAAATCCGGGTGAACAGAAATTCTGCAGACACCTCGGAAACCTGACGATCATTACAACATGAATAATGAATCAGATGATCACTTCAAACCTAACTATTTGGATTCAAATGGTCCCAAAATTGACGCCAATTAGCAAGACTTCAAATGCACATGAATTCAAATTTCCAAAGCCTTCAAATGACTAATCTTCATGGCGAAACAATGATGCCCTAATTTGACGACTAGATCCTCCACCATGAAAACCAGGGTAAGCTCGAGGTTTGAAATACTACCCTTAAATGATCAGGCCGAAGCACACCAAGAATTCACAAGGCACAAGCAGGTTTAATCTAAACACCAGATATGAAAATCATGATGGATCAACCATTCCTAGCAAATCTGAGCAAAACACCAAAAACCCCAACCTCACAAAATACAGCAAATTACGCACCTAGGGAGCAAAATCCTACCCAAAACACCCATCTACATCAATCTATTTTACATTCATTTGGTAAACAAGGGAATACATAGTGTGAGTGATGAAATCCTAGGAAGAGTGAGGTCAAACCCTAGCTCCATAAATATAAAATCATACTCAAGCAAAAGCTGGCCTAAAATGGCCACCAATCAACTTCGAAAGATTCAATCATGATGCAAACAAAAGAGGGGCTAGCAACAACTTACCATGGAATACGAACAAGGATCGAGCTTGACGAGGTGACTGTGAAATGATGTGCCCTAGCAATGAAAAAATACAGCCAACGCTCAAGCAATCCACATGCAACAGCCTGCATCCAACAATCAAAGCTCAAATGAAGAATCTCCAATACCAGAGCAAATGGAAAGTGAATAATGAAATGAGAATGATGCCCAAAAGGCCTTAAATCCATCCACACTCGCATCTGAGTGAAGGTACTTCGAGCATTAATGAGCGACAAGATGTATCAAGGAAATCTAGGAACCCGAGCCTAGAATGGAATTCGGAAAAAACCAAAACCAAATAGAAAATCCGGAAGGACACGAATTCCGCAGAAATGGCAGAAACCGGGATTTAAACAAAGTTTAGGATTTTAACGTAGTTCGGGAAAATCCGCTCGGCCCAAAAAATCTCAGATTCAAGCAAAAACCCAGATTTTGGAAAATTTAGTAGTAAACAAACAATGAACCAGGGCCCGCGAGAATCCGCCAGAGCCAGAAAATCTTGAACTCAGGTCAAAACCTGGATTTTGACTGAAACCCAAGTTTAACCAATTCAAGCCCCAAGGCAAGACCAAAGCTAGTAAGACCAACATCCCAAGACCTTAAAAAGACGAACCTCATAAAACCAAAGGTCTAAGACTTCATGAAAAGAGGGTCCCTACTCCAAGTGGGGCATGTTGTGCAAAACTGCACAACACCTAGCCTATTTGAGGATACCACTCTTTTCATGATTAGCACCCTATCTTTTGAATCAGACCACCAAAATCATGAAATCTACCTAGTATATCCCCAACTCATCGACTATGAAAAAAAAGGAGCACCAATTCTTGATACATTCAAAAATGATGAGGCTCTTTCAGAATTCATGGGACTACAGGATAACATTCCATGTGGGGATCACAAAGTAGGGTTCATAATGGAGCTAGATACACATGCCTATTATGGGGAAATGATTGAATCCCTTAGTTGCAAAAGTGAAAAATTAAGAATAATATCTAAGTCCTTGAGTGAAAACCACACTGTGGCACTCTTCGACCAGAAAAAAGTAAAAAGAAAGGATGCATCCAATGGTGAAAAATTCTTTGAGGTGCTTGAGGATGGGGGATTCAATCATCCTTCTAGATCTCTTCATCAAGAAAAATCAGTTGTCCTAGCAGAAAAATGTAATCCGGTCAATCTAGGAACAAAGGAAACCCCGCATATCACATTCTATAAGGAATCATTACTATCAAAATAACAAGAGCTCCTAGCAACCTTCCTATGAGAAAGACAAATAAACTTCACATGGAGCTATGCCGACATGCCAGGACTTGATCCATAAATCGTGGTTCACCACTTAGCAATATACCCAGAAGCACAGCCTGTTAAACAAAAGCTTCAAAAAATGCACCCTCAGATCACCTTAT
This sequence comes from Sequoia sempervirens, assembly GCA_007258455.2. Taxonomy (NCBI): domain Eukaryota; kingdom Viridiplantae; phylum Streptophyta; class Pinopsida; order Cupressales; family Cupressaceae; genus Sequoia; species Sequoia sempervirens. The sequence continues at coordinate 528,784,236 of VDFB02271358.1, read as the reverse complement.
TAGTTAAAATGGAGCTAAAAAAGTTATTAAATGTAGGATTTATTTGATTGATAGATTATCCAAAATGGGTGTCAAACTTGGTACCTATCTCAAAACCCGATGGTGGCATCAAAATCTGCACAGACTTCAGAGACTTGAATATGGCATGTCTAAAAGATGACTTCCCACTTCCAAACATTGATATGATTGTCGATATGACAATTGGACATGAAATGTTGTCACTAATGGACGGATTTTCTGGGTGCAATCAGATTATGATAGCTAAAGAGGACCAACATAAAACGGATTTCACTTGTCCATGAGGGACTTATTGCTGGAACATGATGCCATTCGGCTTAAAGAATGCAGGAGCAACATATCAAAGGGCCATGACATTGATATTCCATGACATGATCCATAAAATAGTTGAAGATTATGTTGATGACATTCTAGCCAAATCTAGAAAGAAAAAAGATCACATAGGAACCTTAAGTGCCATTTTTGACAGGCTGGAAGAGTACAAGGTCAGATTAAACCCAAAGAAGTGTGTCTTCAGCGTACAATCAAGAAAGCTCCTAGGATATATAGTGTCAATGAGAGGTATTGAGGTAGATCCAGCAAGGTAAATGCAATCCTTGAGATGGAGGCACCAAAAACATTAAAGCAACTAAGAGGTCTCCAAGGCAGGCTTCAATCCATTCGAAGATTCATAACACAGTTGGCGGACAAAGAAAACCCATATTCTCACCTACTTCACAAGGGAGTAGCGTACAAATGGGATAACAAGTGTGAAGAGGCATTTAATAAAATCAAAGAATATTTACTTACACCACCAGTCTTAATGCCACCAATCCCAAGAAAACCATTAATTCTCTACGTATCAGCAACAGCAGCAGCCCTTGGAGCTCTCCTAGCTCAGCATGACGAAAATGGAACATAAAGAGCTATCTATTACATCAATAGAACAATGGTTGGGCATGAGATAAAATATTCATTCATCGAGAAAGCATGTCTAGCAGTAGTATTTTCATCACAAAAATTTAGACATTACATGTTGGCACATAAAATAAAACTCATTGCCAAAATTGACCCCCTCAAGTACTTACTGTCAAAAGCAATGCTCACTAGAAGAATGGCCAAATGGGTAATGATACTATCAAAATATGACATTGAATATGTGGAGTAGAAAGCAATCAAAGGCCAATTCATTGTAGATCAACTTGCAGAAGCACCAATCTATTCAGAGAATCCTCTTGTCTCAGAATTTCCAGATGAATCTATTTTCAATCTCAATGTAGCCGACCACTGGAAACTATACTTTGATGGTTCATACACAACATGGATCAGAAGTTGGCATCTTCTTTATCACCCCACAAGGGGACTACATACTAAGGTCCTACAAATTGGCATTTCCCTACACCAATAACATTGCAAAATATGAGGCTTTAACCGTAGGTCTTAGAATAGCAGTGCAGTGGAACATTATAGCTCTCAAGGTATACAAAGACTCTCAATCAATAATAAATCAAGTGAATGATGAATACCAAACCAAGGACAATAAGCTCACTCCATACAATAAATTGGTGGAGACTCTCAAAGAATCCTTAATCAAGATTACATTTGAGTAGATTCCTAGAGCCAACAATAGAGCGGCAGACGCCATGGAAACAATTGGATCCTTATTGGATAACCCCCATAATGTTCCAAAATATGAATTCCTGATAGAGTAGCTTCTCGTGCTTACATTCGAGGTACCATAATCAAAATTGGTGTGCAAAATCGTTGGTCCCGGTGATCCTTGGTACCATGACATTTATACATACCTTTGAATAGGAGTCATACCCACTGACTTACCCTCAAACCTAAAATGAACCTTTGTCAAAAAGGCATCCTGATTCATCATCCTAGGAGATACCCTATAGCATAGGAACATAGAAGGAACCCTACTACACTGCTTAAATGCTGAGGAGGAATTAACCACTCTAACTGAAGTACATAATGGTATCTATGGTTCACACTTGAGTGGAATGACTATAGCCAAGAAATTGTTGAGGATGGGGTATTATTGGACCACAATGGAAAGAGAAGCACATGACTATGTCAAAAGGTGTCTAAACTGTTAGCAGCATGGGGACCTCATCCATGCTCAAGCTCAATGACTTCATCCTATCATCTCACCATCTCCCTTTTCACAGTGGGGACTCGATCTCATTGGAAAAATCACGCCCACTTCATCTAACGACCACAAATTCATCATAACCGCAACAAAGTACTTTACTAAGTGGGTGGAAGTCATGCCCATGATGTCAATGATTGGGAAGAAAATATCAAAGTTCATCTTGAACTATCTCATTTGCCACTATGGTGTTCCACAAGCCATTATCTCAGATAATGGGACACCATTTAAGAATCAGGAGGTTCATGACTTATGTGAAAAATTCAAAATCCAACATCGCTTCTCCACCCCATACTATCCCTAAGGAAATGGCCAAGCAAAAGCCACTAATAAAACCATTTTGAAAATCCTTAAGAAAATAGTCAATGACGTAGGTTGTGACTGGAATCTACAGCTTAATCCCACCCTTTGGGCCTATCAAAACGGTATCCGCACACCCACCAGGGCCACCCCTTTCTCCCTAGTCTAAAGATCAGAAGTAGTACTCCCCATTGAGATCGAGATCCCATCACTCAGGATATCACTGCAAAACCTCATCATGGATGAAGAGTACTAAGTTTCAAGACTAAATGAGCTAGAGCTACTGGATGAGTGATGTATAGATGCTTTGAATCATTTGCAAGTCTATCAGAATAAGCTCAAAAGGAGCTATAATAAGAAAATAAAAAGTAGGACTTTCCAAGTCAGAGAACTAGTATTAAAGGAGAATCAGAAGAATGTCCCAAATCCAAACAACAAAGGAAAATTTGAACCCAATTGGTTGGGACCATTTGATATCATAGCAAATTATAAGTTAGGGGAATATCAGTTATCAACACCCGAAGGAGAACCTCTGCAAGAGCCCATGAATAACTCTCATCTCAAAAAAATTTATGCCTAAATCTTTCAAGGTATAGAACCAAAAAATTAAAAAAAATGGAAAATGTCTTGAAAAAATGGTTACTTCGACGAAAACCTAGCAAACAGGTGTCTTAGTGACAACAAAATAATAAAAAAAGCAAAAAAAATCAGAAAAAGGATCAAAAATAGTAAAGAGAAAAAATCGTCCTCTAGTGAAAACCACTTCGGTGGCAGTTTGGGCAGGTACCTTGGTGAAAACCTGGAAAATATGCACCTTGTGTAAATAAGAACTTTCGATCCACTAGGATCTTTACGGATTGTTTTACATCATCCATTCATTACGTTTCCATCATCCATTGCATTCAGATCTCCATCCAACACTCATTCACTCGCATCTGCAACATAGCTTGGTCTTGTGTTCATATCATGATCCCTCCTAGTACTAGTCAACTCATCCTCAAGGTCAGCTTGTCTTTCCTCTATCAGAGTAGTCTATTGCATCATGATGGGGGCATGTTCTCATCAGATCAGATTCGTGTATATTCTTAAAGTCCTAAACATCAGAAAATCCAAAAATGTCAAAACATCAGAAAATCCAAAAACATCAAAAACATCAGAAAATCCAAAAACATCAAAACATCAGAAAATCCAAAAACATCAAAATATCAGAAAAACCAAAAACATCAAAAAAAGCACAAAACCCAAAAAGCATTCAAAACATATCAAAATCCTAAAAAATAGGTCAAAAAGTTAGTCGAAAAGTTAAAACAAAGTCTTCTTGTTGAACTATGGGTCTTTGAGCCTTGAACGTAGGCAAGGTTGATCTTTGATCATCCCCCGAGACACTTAGGCAGTCCTTTAAACACATCTCACCATGTATATCGTCATCTGTAAATTGGTCAAGTTGTCATTCGAACTACGTGGTCTTTACATATAGAACGTAGGCAAGGCTAATCTGTCGATTAGCTCCCGAGGCCCCTAGGATAGGTCTTTTGGTTAGTCTCTTGGTAAAAATCTCAGAAAATCCCAAAAACATTGGAAAATCAAAAATCAAAACATTTGAAAATCTCAAAAATACCAAAAACAGCCTCAAAACATTGCAAAACTCCAAAAACATCCAAATATTTGAAAAAATCCATCTATCTCATCTCGCTTACACCCGCAGTAACATCACTCATAATAAACAATCATTATCCTCAATCTTTGGTAAGATAATCAGAAACAAGTCTAGCTAGTCAAAAGTGGAAACTCAAAACGTCAAGTCTCAAGTCTCGGTCAGTACGTAAACAAGTTGGTCAACTCTTGGTGTCGATAACCTATCATCCATTTAGTCCCATATCAATCATTTAGAATGAACCCTTAGGATAAATGAAATGACGTGCCATCATCCACTAACATGTCCTAGGATGCATCCTTCCTACAATGGGCATTATCTTTTGGTCATAGTTTCAGTTCCTATCCTTGAAAACACTTTCCTTTTGGTTAGTTGTATTGAAGAACATCTGTTTGTTTGTTTACTTTATCTTTATATTTTGACTTATCTTATTGCACTCATTCTAAGGACTTCTCGATGATATCCAAGCAAAGGATTTAGGGAAATAGGAATGGGACAATGATCATTATATTTTGTCTATTGTACTTGTTGGATGTTCTTGTAAAATAACATTGGTGAATACTTACTTTGTTAGATATGTATGGAGGGTGTTTTGGGCAGCTTGTTGACTATTGAATTGATAGGTTATACCTTTCCGTGTTTTTCTTTGAGGTGTTTGAAACTTCTGAAGTGCATCCTAGCAAGGTTTCTGTATGTTAGGTGTGAACAAGGATATACCTATCTATTTGTCACATCAAAATTCCATCACACTAAGTACAACACCATCCTGGTTCTCTATACCTTGATACATCGTACCACGTGTGTTATCAAACATAAGAAAATTGGCCCTTTGAAAATCCCAACTCCTCGGCAAGAAATCATCATAATTTGCATATTCATCATCTTGTGTCTTGTTGAAATGACTTATTCTCTTTCATCTCTTCTTGCTTATCGCGCTAACAAGGTACTATGATAGTTGATCACCATCATCATCATCATCATTGATCCTACATCCATAAATCATTAGCATATGGCATCAACATATCATATAGGAAACACATGCATTGCATTTTCATCATCATATAAACATGGTATTATAAGCATTTTCCATAAATTAGCATATCCCTTTCTTATTACATCGCATCCATTTTATTCACATTGCATTCATCACTTAAATCATTGCATAAACATTCATTTGCATAAACATTTCATAACCATTACCACCTACTGCATAATCATACATAATAGGAACATGAGCAATATAGATAATCCATTGCATATTCACATCACATGACATCATAAAGTCATCTCCCACATTACATTCATTTTACATTAAGCACCATCATACTACTTTGCATTAACATATCATTTCATATATCACATTAAATACATCACATACATTGCATGTTTAGGATAATAATACTTGTTATTCTAAGCATCTTTAAAAACCATCTCATTTGCATCATCAATATGCATCATATAAAACACGACCAAATGTTGCATTGCATTATATAGTCCATTAATCATCCATATCATCTCATAAATAACATCACAATCATTTTTCATTCCACATCATTATAAGCATAAATAGGAACATAAAAATCCATTACATGCAAAACGTACATCCATCCATAAACATTTATAAGTATAGCTCACATAACATTTCATGCATACACCATATCATTTTGAATATTACATTCCATATCACATATCATATCACCATTTGCATCAACATAAATAGATCATATAAATCATCATCATCATCCATTTATAAATCCATCTGCATAACATGAATAAAACAACATAATATAAGACCTAGTCATAATGCATACATCATCAGAAAGAAATGCATCCATTGCATCACATCATAGACATCATTGCACAACATATAGAAGTAGAATCATCCATAAATTCATAAATAAATGGTACACATCACATCACATCATAATCAAAATCATAATCTCATATATATATCATCATCGGGTAACTGTCATAGTACAAAATAATCGGATCATTGTACATATATGTCAATAAGTACAAAAAGGCCCATTGGGCTATAAGACACAAAAAGTATCATCTCGATAAAAAAGAGGCCTAACCCTCCTATTTGCTGCCCTTACCCTTGTCACTATGACCCTCTGTTGGTTTGTGGTTGGTTCGTTGCGAGTACTCTGGGACCCCCTCTGCTCTAGGCATAGCCTGGTGATAGTGCCAATGATAATAATTGGCCTCTTGGATGACCTCCCTATAAGAACAAAGTGACACGGTACTCTGTGAGGAGGAGATTGCCATGCTCTCCAACTGTTGTCTCCAGCCCATCTCTGTGGCTGTCTGTAACTTTGTGGCCTGTCTCTGTAGTATAGTCTGATCCCTCTCGGCATTGGCCTGGTCCCTCTCGGTCTGCGCCTAATCTCTCTCCCTTGTCGAAGTCTACACCTGGGCCTGCAGCTATGTGATCAATGTATCCCGAGGGTCCGCTAGCCTTGTGGGCTGTACTGGTGGAGGCTGCACCTGGGGTTGCACGTGAGGATGATCCTCATCCCTTGCCTATGGTGGTACACCTACCTGCCCCTACTGATCCTGCATTTGTATGTCACCCTGACCTGGTTGAACTGGCTGAGCTAGAGGCCTGATCGGCTAGTCCTATTGTGCACCATCTCTCTGTCATCGTCCTCCCCCTCTGCCTCTCATCCTTCGCTGATCAGGGACTACTCTTGGAACTGTCAATCATAGGGGAGGCTGGAACCAGTCTCTGTATGCCTATGCGATGCCTAGATCTGTAGGACCCTGATTATAAGCCCATGGCCAAGCCACCAAATGTTTAAAGCTGTCCACGACCTCGAAAGCAAGAATGTATCACCCCCATGAAACCTGTGACATGGTGTGGGAAAATATGACCACATAATCATCATCTTGCTGATCCTGAGGCTCACCGAATTGGTGCTAAACCTACCGGAGCAGATATCTCTCTATCATCGTGTGCTCTCGCCCCTCCATGAAGTGGTCCTAGCAGGAAAAGAAAATCTAATTTGCATCATCAGCCCATCTGGGCTGACCAAGGTACGGACACCATATAGACACCTGCATCTCATCTAGGACCCTCCTCCATTGGGGAATCCCGTGCTCACCCATGTGTGTGAAGGACACACTACCTTTGTAGCGCCATACAAGGGGATCATCAGGCCCCATCAGTACTACAACAAACCACGATCAAAGAACATCAATGTGCTCCCACACCCATACGTGGAGGAGTGTGATGCCTGCTCTGAGTGCTTTGCCATCTAGGTAGACGTACTTGTGATGATATTTGTACATTGATGCAAGAAGAACTAGCCCCTAAGAAAAATGAGGAGGCCTGTCATGCATCACCATGAGCTCCCAGTAGAGTCCCCAACCAGGATTGAAATATCGGCCTCGTCGATCTAGGGCAACAAGACTTGAAATAATTTCCACAACAACCAAGTGGAAGGGAGGGGCCAAAGACCTATGATGCTCAAGCTTGATCTGCCCCTCACAAATGACAATGTCCTCTGTGGCAAGGACTGTGTGATAGGAATTCTTCCTGACATCTATATCAAAAATAACATGCCGACCATGAATTGGAAATCTTAGTATGTGCCACACATCCTCTAAGGTGACGGTGGCCTCGCTGGTAGGAAGGTGGAAAGACGAGGTCTTGTTGTGCCATCTCTTAGCAAGTATAGACATCATCCCAAGATGAGTGTGTATGGGCATTACATAGGTAATGTACCACAACCCCATGTCTCGTAATCGATCTTGATATTTGTCACTAAGGTCTTGCAAGTAACCGAAGAGATCTCGTGACCTGTGCTATCAGGAGTAGAGCTCCCTCGCCGCGTCCTACATCAAGAAGGGTCATCATGTTAAAAAAATTTATTTTTTTTTGTCGAGCGTCCAAGAGACCACTCCAATGTCACTATTTGTGAAGGCATCGCAGTTTTATTTTTAATCAAACAACAACGCTAGGGCACAAAATGCTGAAATAACACCGCTGCGGTGCACTTTCCTTTTGAGCAGCATAGTTTGAAAAGATTCCTATCATTAAGGCACTGCCGTGTCGCACTTTGGAAATGACCCCACGGGCTATGACTTCAGTGTTAGAGTTTGATTTTTGAGTGGCGCTATATAGCGCTGCTGTAGAATGACTAACTTTGAAAGCAATAAATGAATGCTAAAAATGAAAAATAAAGCTCAAGTAAGGATCACTTACCAGTGCCCCAGTGCCGGGTGGCCACTGGTATGTCTGGATTTGGTTAGAAATGTGCATCGGGAGCTTTCATTGCGCCATACCATCAGGAGGTTAGAGCTCAAATCTCAAGGTTGCTAGATGGTTGTGTGAAAATGAATTGAAAGTGACCCCTCAGAGCCTTTTTAAGCTTGAAAATTAGGGTTTTTTCACCTTGATTGGCTATCTTGCTAGGGTTTTGGACCCTTGAGCCTATTTTTGTCCATTTGAGGCCTGTTTTACATCGTTTTATTGTGTTTAGACATGTTTTTGGCCTCCTGGAGCCTTTTTGGACCTGTCGGGCACCTTGTCCTCTTTTTTTGCAAGATCACCCAAAAAATTGAAATTTTCATCCAATCTCTCGAGGGGGCAATATATTGGCATATTTTCTCTTTCCGGGCAGCAGTGGGGCAAGATTTTTTTAAAACAACTTTTTTTGGCTTTGATCAAGATCATTTATTCTTTGAACCAATGTAACAAGTGCATTGCTTCAAAGAGGGGAAAAATGTAGACATGTAAAATGTACTGATTGACATTATGCATCTTATCCTATCCACTAACGTCATTTCATCTTGAATCATCCTTCGGTCTAACCACTTAATCAAATGCCCTTATCTAATTAAATTCATCAATATTCCTCTCTTAATTAAATAAATCAGTTATCTAATTAAGTCACCTCTTCTCGATAATTAAATTAACCATTTTGATCTAATTATCCTATTTAATTAAATAATTAATTTTATTTGATTAAATCTCTGAAGTCTATCTATTAAATTAAATAAATTAAAACCTTATTTAGTTTAATCTAACATCATCTCTTTTAATTAAATAAATCAATTTTTTAATTTAATTAATCTCTTATCACATTCCTCTCATATTTGATTTAAATAAATCCACAAATTTAAGTCAAATAGGTCACGTCACTTAATATCTTCATTAAATTAATTAACCTGGATTAATTTAATCTCTCCTCATGTCCCATCCTCCATCTTTTACCACTTGCACATGAAAATATATTTAATTGATTTATTAAATCTCTATTTTCCTCAACAGGGCATCTTTTAAGAAATATTCTTCAAGTTTGAATTCAAAATCTAAGTTGACATGTACATCCAACAAGGCATTTACTCCATCTTACATGTCCTTTTCCTTAAGCCAAGTGGCATTCAATGCATTCTTTCTTCCCTCTTGCATGTCATTTCAACAAATTCAAAATTCAAAAATATGCATTTATTGGCACAATCATCAAAACTTGCACATCCTTCATCCACTCATAGGTTGACAAGTGGCATCTTGCCATTGGTTGAGTATTAGTCCCACATTGCTCTATTTTGGACATTCATCCTTCAATCTCATCTATAAATAAGAGGCTAATCTCCTCATTTGATCATCCACAATTTGAGTAAACTTACTATGCTCAAATATTTAGCAATCTCCATCCTCATTTTTGAATTGGTAGCTAGGTTATGTAGATTTTGGTCTTGAAGCACTCACCATTCTTCATAAAAGTGGATCATTCATCAACATTCATCAAGCTTGCATCATAGGAGTTGGGAAAAGGCCAATTTTCATATCAAATTGGCACCAATTCCCCCATGGGATCATGAGTTTGCTAGTTTAATTAGGATTCAATCTCTTTTATAGTTATCTCATTGTATTCTTCATTACTTTTCCTAATTTGAACTTTGTAAAAGGATTTCACGGGGGATCCTTGTTCTTGCTTGCATTTCACCATCTAATGTGTTTGTTTATGTTGTTTTGCAGGTATTCTGATTGGGGTTCGACAATAATCAATCATAAAATTAAATTACCATCATATCTAGATCTGGATGCTCTGGTGCACTTGGACCAACCCCTAAATTCTCTAAATCAATCTACATATACAAGACAAGGAAAGTTTAAATTAGATGTAAGTCTACAATTAAAAATGATTTAATTCAATTTAATTTATAATTTATAATATTTAAATTGTATCATAAGAGGTTGAGCACCCTCTATTCCAGGACCTGTTTGTACATGCTCAACTACAAGATGTGTCTCATGCTATAAAAGAAAATGATTTTAACATGTATGAGCTCATATATATATATATATATTCAATTTTAAATTTAATTAAAGTTATTCACAATGTATAATTTGTAATTGACTTTAAATATAATAGAAACTTTAAATTACCATGATATCTAGAGCTTGCTACATGTCCTCTTGGAGGTGTATCTATGACTGAGGCATGGCAGAAAGTCAGACTAAAAAATTCCTACAAGATCAAATTTAAAGCATGTATACTTGAATTAGGCTAAAATATATATATTCAAGTTTGCACATTTTGTGTAGAAACTTTTTTAAACCTAAAATTTAGAGGCCTCATGAGTAGCGAAAACATCTAATGTTTGTTTGATGCCCATTCTCATTGTCATATAAACCTAGACATACATATAGACATTTAACACTTATAATATTTACAAGTGTACATGCACATTTGATATATAGTGAATTCAAAATTCATAATTATAACTATCATAATGTAAGTTAAAAAATTTACAATATAAATGTACTTGCCCTTGATCTGCGATGCTCGACAGTGGAGAAGTGCTTGACAACCCCTTAGTTGGAATTGATGTGGAAGTTGATTAACTCCCTTGAACCAACATAAATATTTAAAACATATGTTCATGATTGAATTATAAATTTAAATCTCAAGTTAAAAATTATTTCAAGTATAATTTAAAAAATTGAAATCAAAATACCCCATAAGGGTTTCCGACTAGGACTGGTGTCGACATATGTACTCACGGTGCAAATGATTGCCCCATCGTTAGTGTCATCTATACATTAAACATTTTGATTGTTAAAATGTATTGTAATTTTTTTGATATATACATTCATTAGAATTATTATAAATTCAACATGTAGATGCATATTTATACATGTGTCACACTATCCTCAGGGTCATGGTCTACAGTAAGAAATTATACAAATGAATTGAAGTGACCAGATGATCCACCAAAATCTCCATGTCCACCTGAACTGGGTGTGGCCTGATTGGGTCCATAGCATAGCTGATATAAACTAGTACATAGATGTGGTCTCGACACTCATGGAGTGGTACTAGAACCAGCTCCATAAAACACTCCTCCATCATTGTGGTCTCTATGCTCCTTACCCACTATCATAGAAGCAAGCTGATCAAGGTCTCCTTGAGCGTATTGAGGGATCCTAATGTTGATACCACCACACGTTGATGGATAGGTGGGTGAATGACAAGACCAAGAGGAGAAACAAGGGGTTGCACATGCATAGGACATTGGGGATTAATCCTTGCCCCTAACCTCTATTGTGGCATGCTGCCACCAACACCTTGAAATGATTTAATATCAAAATAATTAGGCTTTTCCCCCATAAAAAACTCTACATATAGTTTCCTAAAAAAATATAATGGGACCTCCAGATTAGCGTGTAGTGGACTATCAAATACCATATACCATCAATCCAAAAAATGTGCACTCATATGTGGATGTATATACCACCTCATGGATATTCTAGATTTATTGGCAAGAATGGGCTGCTGAGTATTAGGGTCAATAAAATAAGGGGCTATATGGGGCTTTTGTTATTTTTAGGTCTAAATTTTTTTTATATGAGAGACCATTTGCATAAAATGGTCTCATCTCCTCTCTATCTCGTCAATGCCTATCTAAGTTAGAATCGATAGTCCTAATGGCATCAACAACGTTTTGCATTGTAGATGCAAAACATCTCACATGTGGTGGAATCAATGCTTCATTTTGCATATCATTGATTTTTTTTTGAATGGATGTTATTTGTTCATTTATACATGCTTGCAAGTGAGCCTCATTTGATCCAACGGGTGGTGGAGGTGGGATATGAGGTGGAGGTGGAGGTTGCTTAGGTGCTGGATTGATGATATCATCAATGTTAAATTGATCCATGATATCTATATAAGTGTTCACCTACATTAAATTATACAAAATTAATATACAAACTTACAAAATTACAAGAAATAGTTAAATTTGAAATGTACATGCAAATTTGTTTAAATAGGATGTGCATACATATACATACACATACATACATTTATTGAACTTGAGCATGTGCATACAATTTTCAAAATTTAACATGTACATAAATTTAAAATAAAAAATACGATGCATAATTCATGCATACATCATTCAACTAAACTATGTGTACATACAATTTTCAAAATTTAAGATCTAGAACTCTGTAATTTTAATACATGGACATACTAAAAAATAAACTTGAAACATTCACAAAAAACTCATTTATGTCTAAAGCATATATATTTATTACATTTTTCCAACAGGAGAAATCATGATCTAGTAGATAATCATAAAATATATGCTATTATAAATTCATCATTATAAGTTCATAAATTCAACAAAATTCATAAATTCATGTCACTAAAAATATCCATCCAACCAAAATCATAAATTTGTCACTAAAAATATCCATCCAACCAAATTCATAAATTTATCACACAAAATATACATCGAACCAAATTCATAAATTCATAACTATAAGATCATTGTCTTAATTTATAAAGTGTTGCAGCTCTCTACTACATCTCTTCATTTCTTTGTGTTTTCCTTTTTAGAATCAAAATTTCTCCTCTTCTCTAGCCATCATCAATGCTCATCTAAGATCCCATCCATAGCCCTAACAACATCAACAACATTTTTCATCCTAGATGCAAACATCCTCAAAGGTGGTGTGATACATTCTTAATTTTGAATAATGTTGATTTGATCCTGAATGGTTCTAACATCGGTATTGATTTGTGCTTGCAAGCAAGCACTATCAGTTTCAAGTGGTGGAGGTGGGGGTTATGAGGTGGAATGGGTGGAGGTGGAGGTGAAGGTGGTGGAGATGGAGGGCGTGGTGGTGGATTATGGATATTATTGAATTGATCCATGTGATCTCTAAGACATAAGTGAACTTGCATTAGATTTGTAATTTCAAAATGTAAGATACATGTTTAGGAAATACCCTTAAACCATTCAATATAAATGGCCTAATTGAATACAAATGATAAAATTTGAAGGCCTCATTTATTTCTAAGGCATGTTACTTGAATGAAAAATTAATTAACTATTAATATAGGAAAATTTATGAATGCTTTAGGGTTTATGGTTTAGATTTTAGGGTTTAGGGTTTAGGGTAATAGGATGGCTTAAGGGGATCTATGTAGTAAGGTCCTAGGTCAAAATGATGGTTTAGATTTTAGAGTGTAAGGTTTAGGGTAATAGGATGACTTATGAGGATCTATGTAGTAAGGTCCCAGGACAAAATGACTTGCCTTAAGGGAATAAAATTTGGCAGAGTTTCCCAAGGCAACCAAATTTCATTTTAAGGTCCTAGGATAAAATGAATGCTTTAGGGTTTAGAGTTTAGATTTTAAAGTTCAGGGTTTAGGGTTTAGGGAACTTAGGGTGAAGTTTGGGTGGCACTTGGAATAATGGACTTTCAAGTTAGTGAACAACATTTTCATGTGGAACAGTTGGTTGAGATAGCTCTTGTTTTGACTAACCAACCTCTCATGAAATCTCATTCATATTATAATCTTGCATGATCTTATTATTGTTAAATTTGGTTGCCTTGGGCAACTTCACCAAATTTTGAGAACTTGTTTGAACCCCTTAAGAAATGTCATATTAGGACCCCTTAAGAAATTGGTTTACAATTTAGGGTGATAGGATGGCTTAAGGGGATCTATGTAGTAAGGTCCTAGGACAAAATGACATGGCTTAAGTGAATAAAATTTGGTGAAGTTTCCCAAGGCAACCAAATATCATTAAGGGCCTAGGAAAAAATGATGGCTTTATGGTTTAGGGTTTAGAGTTTAGTTTTTAGGTTTTAGGGTAATAGGATTTCTTAAGGGGATATATGTAGTAAGGTCCTAGGACAAAATGACATGGCTTAAGGGAATAAAATTTGGTGGAGTTGCCCAAGGAAACCGAATTTCATTTTAAGGTCCTAGGAAAAAATGAATGCTTTAGGGTTTATGGTTTAGATATTAGAGTTCAGGGTTTAGGGTTTAGGGAACTTAGGGTGAAGATTGGGTGGCCCTTGGAATAATTGACTTACAAGTTAGTGAACAAAATTTTCTTGTGGAACAATTGATTGAGATAGCTCTTGTTTTGACTAACCAACCTCTCATGAAATCTCATTCATATTATAATCTTGCATGATCTTATTATTGTTAAATTTGGTTGCCTTCAAAAACTTCAGAAAATTTTAAGAACTTCTTTGATCCCCTTAAGAAATGTCATATTAGGACCCCTTAAGACATTACTTTACAATTCAGGGTAATAAACTGACTAGTTTATGGATATTTTTGATTTTATGAATAGATTGACTATTTTCGTAATAGAAACACATAATTATGTATTATTAAGATTGAATTTGATGTATACTTTAACTTGATATTTTTAAATTGAATATAAGATTATTTTATTTAATGTGTTTTTCATATATATATATATGAAGTTTAATATACTATGATAAAGTTGAATATTTCCCACTTAGATGAATTTTATGATATAAAATGTATAATAAAATTAGTTAATGTTGAATCTTATTTTATTTTGGATTGTTTGGAATTGAAAGAACCTAAAAGAAAGAAAAGAAAAATATTTAAATTCTTTTAGTGTCTAGGTAACTAGTGCAAATTAAGATTTTAGACTAAACTAGAAGCCTAATTAACAACTAATTGACTAGAATGAGAGTTAAGATTGTCCAAAGACAAGAGACAACACATGCAAACAAGAAATGGAAACACGGAATGAATAAGAGAGATAAAAACATAAAAGAGAAATGAATGCACATATTATCTAATTAAGTGACAATTGGAAATGGATTGTACAAGGATTTAAGAATTTTCTAACTAAATTTGCAAACAAACATTGAAAATTTATCAATTGTAACAATCCACTAGTCCCACAAGTAAAGTTTAACATATTTTTTTCTATTCTAATTATATCTATGTTCATAA
The DNA here is from genome assembly GCA_007258455.2 of Sequoia sempervirens. NCBI lineage: Eukaryota > Viridiplantae > Streptophyta > Pinopsida > Cupressales > Cupressaceae > Sequoia > Sequoia sempervirens. The sequence continues at coordinate 528,768,872 of VDFB02271358.1, read as the reverse complement.
CATTTAATTGATTGTGTCTCTTGATGAGTACACATTTAAATGTATAATATTTATCAAATCCTATATTTCATTGTTAATATCAAGGACCCTAATTTACTATGTATCAACCTAAATCTATCGAATAATTTCTTCCATAGGAATGCCTATATACTATCTCCATACAATACAAATGAAATTTAAAAAATTTAAGCAATGCAAATCAATTTTTTCCATTATCAAATATTCTTGAGCTTGAAATCAGGGTTTTCATTTGAATGCAAATTTTTTTGTTTGATTTCAATTTAGGGTTTTAGAATTTTTTTTGTTTGAATTCAATTTAGGGTTTGAAGAAAAAATTAGGGTTTTCAATGCAATTTTTTTTGTTTTATTTCAAATTAGGGTTTTCAATTTTTTTGTTTGATTTCAATTTAGGGTTTTAGCAAAAATTTTGTTTGAATTCAATTTAGGGTTTCAAGAAAAATTAGGGCTTTCAATGCAATTTTTTGTTTCATTTCAAAATAGGGTTTTCAAATGCAAATTTTTTTGTTTGATTTCAATTTAGGGTTTCAAAAAGCAATCAGGGTTTTCAAATTCATTTTTTTTTGTTTTCTTTCAATTTATGGTTTCCAAATGCATTTTTTTTTTCTTGATTGAACAATTTAGGTTTCAAAAGATAATCTTTTTTCTTAAGATATAATTTAAGGATGATTTTTTCATTTCTAGAGGGTTTCATTTCATTTTTCCTTCTACTTCTAGAAATTATCACTTCTATTACAAGTAGATAAAATACATAAAAAACTAAATAAATTGAAAAAACTACTAAAACCTACTTTTGTATTAAATTTTTCAAAAAAAATGAAAAAAACACAAAGATTGGGGGTGGAGGCGTACTTGGATGTTTTTTTCATCGCTACCATCTCTACTAAATTGGGATCTCGAGTTGTGTTAATAACTAAGTTTCACTTTTTTTTAAATAAATACTACTTGAAAACTGGATCTCAATTTGTAGAAATCGGGATCCCATTTCCCATTTGTTGGTTTAGGACCTATTAATAAACGGGATCCCAATTTTTAAATAATGAGATCTCGTTTAGAATTTAGGCTAAGGATCTTGAAGCTAAATGAGATCCCATTTTCTAAAAGTGGGATCCCGTTTATTAAAAAGCGAGATCTCATTTTTGGCAAGCCAATTTTATTTTTTGGCTAAGGTAAAAACTTCCACGTTTTGTGGACTCAACTTCTTGCACTTACCCCAACTAAAATCTGCAAACACAAACATGCAAGAAAGGAAAAACTTGTTGATTGTTAGTAAATGGGGGTTTGCCTTGGTCAAACCCCTTGTTGGTAATTAAACCTTGAAATGAAATAAAATAATGAAAGGAAATGATGAATGAAAAAAGTGCTATGTTGCAACTCACCAAACCCTTGTTATGAAATCTACAAACTTGTGTTTAATCACTAGCTTGAATGTAGATCTTGAAATGACTGAATGCTTGATAGAACTTGACTTGAATTTCTTGCTTGAATAAAAACCCTACATCACAAATGTTATCTCAAAACCACACATGATGCACAAATATACTTGATATGATGCTTGAATCTTGATGATGACTCCAAATGCTTGATAAATTCTATTGAATGCATGAATACTTGAATGCTTGGATATGCTTAGATTTCTAGGTAAAAATATGAGAGAAGGAACCTTGTATTTATACTTATCTATGCTCAATATCTTGAAATTACACCACAACAAGCCGAAATATGAATTCATTAATTAAAGGAGGCTAAATCTTACTAAGATTTGAAATTAAATCCCAAAAACACCAAGGTTAAGGGAGTTTAAGATGCCCTAGGTGGCGTCTTAGTCCTAAGGTATGAAACTTGGGGCACAAACTCCAAAAAGGGGCCCATTTAAGGTGCACTTGAAATCAAGGTCCCAAGACCTTTGGAGGACAAAGACACTCTAGGTGGTGTCTTATTCTTGACCCAAAAATCAAGGACACACAACTAGAATCATTAAATTATCATTTCCCCTTTGATGTTTGTCAGGATTAGCCATAAAAAGATATAATTAATTAGGCTCGTGGATGCAAAATAGGACCAATTAAGACATAAATACGGATAAAAAAATAAAGGTAGGCTCAAAAAAGTGTGAAAATGCAAGGGTATGCATTTTTCTACACTACATTTAGCCCCCACTTTAATGAGAGGAGGAACTTGCTTCAAACTAACACTAAAGTAGCCAACAACGCAATCAAGAGGGGTTCACATGTACAAATTTTAGTAAGATATGATGACAATAACTAAGAGAGTGTCCAAGCCCCTAGGATCAAGATCTTATGACATACCAACATAAGCACAAAGGAACACACTTGCAGGATGATATATGAAGCCATAACCAGATTGCAAACATACACCATCAAAGATAGAAAAGGAAAAGGAATAAAAAAGAAAAATACAAATGCAATGAATCAAGTTTCGACTGGCCATCGAACGTGCTGTGGACTAGGTCTAGGCTATTTTTCCAAAATAAGTTTACAAGTGGAACACGCTATCCATTATGCAAACAAAACACATGCTCACAAGGGCTAGTGAAGCTACTTGTTCACTAGGTGAGCCCCAAGAGGTCCATATCAAAGTCATACCCCCATGAAAATGATAAGGAAAAAAAGAAAAATGCATGCTCACAAGGGCTAGTGAAGCTAGTTGTTCACGAGGTGAGCCCCGGGGGACCATATCAAAGCCATACCTCCATGACTTTAATAAGACACAAAAATAAAAATGCACTCTCACAAGGGCTAGTGAAGATAGGTGCTCACTAGGTGAGCCCCAGGGGACCATATCAAAGCCATACCTCCATGAATTTAATAAGGCACAAAATGAAAAAAAATGCAACAAGAGAGAGAGATGTTCAAAGGGATTTTACTTGGTTCATGTGAGGTCTTAATCTTAGGGGACATTATTCCTAATGTCTCCAAGAGAGGACCCATCAAAGGATAAAAGATTTGCAACTTAGGGAATGCAATGCGTCACATCACCACTAAGAGGAATATGATATATTGAGATAGATCAAACTATCAAAGGAAATTATTCCCAATGTCACCACAAAGAGAAAAACACATCGCATGAAGTAAGAAAGTAACATCAAGGAACATGAAAAAAATACAAATGAAATCATGCCAATATATGCCCCTACTTTAAAGAAATTACTAAACACCATGCTATGAGAAATTAATTTAAAGTAGCCAAAACATGAAAAAGGAAAAGAGGGTTTCACCCCATAAACACTTGAGGGATCTATGGATTCGGGGTCAATATTTATCTTTGCTGCAATGATATTAGAGAGATCAAAATTGTCATCATTCCCCAATTACACATAGAACTGGAAGAATGACACAAAGAGAGTGAAAACAAAGAAAAACCTTTTGGATCAACATGGGAGAAATATGAATGTCTCGATGCCTTGCATCACCCCCAAAAAGAAAACACGAGACAAAAATGAAAGGAAAAGAAAAGATAATGAAAAATATTTTGGGTCATCATGGAAGAGAGATAGGGTGTCTTGACACCTTGCATCATCCCCAAAAGGAAAACATGAGAAAAAAATGAAAGGAAAAGAAAAGATAATGAAAATGAAAGGTAAAACCCAAAGTAAAAGGTGAAAAGCTTATGACATATAGAAGAATGATGGTACAAAAAGAGGAATGCCCATAGAGAGGAAACATCAAACATAACGTCATGGGGGATCATATTACATACATGCAATCAACCAAAAAAAAAGAAAAAAGGAAAGCAAAAAGGAAAGAAAAAAGACTAGTAAAGCACATGCAAGTCAACCATCCAACAAGCCATTAACATCCTAGTCTTGTTCAGTATATTCGAAATGCATATCACTAGTGAGAGGGACAATGTCAAGTGCTGAACTAGGAGAATCACTAGGTTCAACACGTGGTGCATCACTCAATTTAGGAGGATCACCATAGTTGTTATTGTTTAAGCTCATGGAAGAGGATAATAAAACATTCAACTCATTATACACTTCCTCATTAATCTTAGTAATTTCTACATCATCATCCAATTTAAACACAACAGGAGGACAAATAATAATATCCATAGAAGGTGCTGGTCCTTGTTGTGTTGGAGACATAGGATTTGTTGATTCTAGTAAGGGAGAAGGCTCATCGTTCAAATTCAATTTTTTTGTTTTCTATGTTGTTCATCTTTTGAGCAAAAGTATGACATCTACGCCTATGCTCTTTAGAATTTTGGTTTCTTTTATTATGGTTTTCAAGTTGTATTTGTGTGGGAGTGAGCTTTTCAACCATAGGTTCCTTTTCTTCTTGTGAGGGAAGAACGAAAGAAACCATGGAAGGTTTTTCAACCAATTTCTCTTTGGCTTTATAAATTTGTTTAGGAGGCAGATTAGGACTTGTATGGTTCTCTCTTGGCCTTTTGTAGGAAATAGGAAAAGGATTTTTTATGGATGGGTCTTGGTTAGTTAGAAGGGCTTTAATCTCAATATTGTTTTCTTCAAGGGGTGGAGGTTTGATCATAGGTGGAGGAAAATTTTCAAGGGATAACTTGGCTATGCATTTTTCTTTGAACTTTTGGTAGGATAGGAAAAGGAAGTCCTCACAGGGTCTTATAGGTTCCATGGGATCATGCCAAAAATAGTCTAAGGAAAAATTTATGTGCGGGAAGATGGAGGTCTAAAGCCACTATGGTTCATAGTGAATATTTCATTGTCGATTGGAAACTTTAAGCACTTACGGACAATGGATGGGACCACATTCATAGAGCTAAGCCATTTGGAGCCTAACTTCACATGAAATTGATTCAAATTAGAGATGATGGAGAATAATACATTTGATTTCTTTAGTCCTACTTGTAAAGGGAGTGTGATCGAGCCCATCATAGCACGATCAAAACCATCATGTGTTTTAATCCATGATTTTAGTTTATCATATCTATCTTGAGTAAGTTCATGGACATATAAGAGTTGTTCTGTGATCACATTCTCTCCACATATGAGATCAACTAAAATCCTCAGAGTGGGCATGTTATTGATTTTTCTGGCTATGTAAAGAGGACCATTAGGTGCATGTTTGATTGTTTCTTCTAAAGAGAAAGTAATATCAATAGGCATTTTGGTTTGTTGTTTACGAGGCTCAATTTTAATCACTCCTATCATTGTACTATTAGGACTTTGGTCATTAGTATCCATAGGATTCTATTCATCATCATCCATAGGATTTTGTTCATTATTGTTCATATTCTCATCATTCGTGTGAACGCTCATCACATCAAGCTTAGTTTCACTAGCCTTAACAAGTGAAATATTATGGTTAGGCATGGGATTGTTAAAGATTTACAAGTTTTGGTTAGGGAGAGCTATAGATTTATTACCTTTGTGATTCACACTCCCAATTTTAATATATAGGGATAAACAAAGATTATGTGGTTTTCTACTTTAGTGTGAGTTTGAAGAAAGTTCCTCCTCTCACTAAAGTGGGGGCTAAATGTAGTGTAGTAAAATGCATACCCTTACATTTTCACACTTGTTTGGGCCCGACTTTCTTTGTTTATCCCTATGTATGTATTAATTGGTCCTATTTTGTATCCACAATCCTAATGAATTATATCTTTTTATGGATAATATCGACAAACATCAAAGGGAAAATGATAATTTAATGATTTTGGTTGTATGTCCCTAATTTCTGGGCTAGGACTAAGATGCCACCTAGGGAATCTTTGTCCTCCAAAGGTCTTGGGACCCTGATTTCAAGTGCACCTTAAATGGGCCCCTTTTTGGAGTCTATGCCCTAAGTTTCATGCCTCGAGACTAATACACCACCTACGGCATCCTAGTCACCCTTAAGGTATTTTGGGGATTTAATTTCAAATCTTGGTGGGATTTGGCCTCCTTTAATTAATGAATTCATATGCTGGCTTGTTGTGGTGTAATTTCAAGATATTAAGCATAGATAAGTATAAATACAAGGTTCCTTCTCTCATATTTTCACCTAGCAATAAAAAGGGGTTCAAATGTATGAATGCTAGTAAGATAGGATGATAATAACAAAGAGGGTGGCAAGGCCCCTAGGATCAAGATCCTATGACAAACCATCATAAGCACAAAGGAACACACTTGCGGATGATATATGAAGCCATAAGCAGATCACAAACATACACCATCAAAGATAGAAAAGGAAAATTAAAATAAAAATGCAACAGATCAAGCTTCAACTGGCCATCCAACATGTTGTAGACTAGGTCTAGGTTTTTTGTCCAAAAGAGGTTTACAAGCTGAACACGTGTCCACTATGCAAACAAAATGCACACTCACAAGGGCTAGTGAAGCTAGTTGTTCACTAGGTGAGCCCCAAGAGGTCCATATCAATGTCACACCCCCATGACTATGATAAGGACAAAAGGAAAAATGCACACTCACAAGGGCTAGTGAAGCTAGTTGTTCACTAGGTGAGCCCCAAGGGACCATATCAAAGCGATACCTCCATGACTTTAATAAGGCACAAAAAGAACAAAAATGCAACAAGAGAGATGTTCGAAGGGATTTTACTTTGTTCATGTGAGGTATTAATCTTAGGGGACATTGTTCCTAATGTATCTAAGAGAGGACCCATCAAAGGATAAAAGAATTGCAACTTAGGGAATACAGTGCATTACATCACCACTAAGAGGAATGTAATATGCAAAGATAGATCAAGCTCTTGAAGGAATTTATTCCCAGTGTCACCACAAAGAGAAAAAACATTGCATGAAGTAAGAAAATCACATCAAGGAACATGGAAACAAATGCAAATGAAATCATGCCAAAATAATGCCAATGTATGTCCCCACTTTAAAGAAATTGCTAAACACCATGCTATGAGCAATTACTTTAAAGTAGCCAAAACATGAAAAAGGAAAAGAGGGTTTCCCCCCAGAAATAAATAAGGGAGCTATGGATTTGAGGTCAGTATTTGTCTTTGCTAAAATGATATTGGAGAGATCGAAACTATCATCATTATCCAAATACACATAGAACTGGAAGAATGACACAAAGAGAGTGAAAAAAAATGAAAAACCTTTTGGGTCAACATGGAAGAGACATAGGCTATCTTGATGCCTTGTGTCATCCCCAAAAGGAAAACACAAGACAAAAATGAAAGGAAAGCAAAGATAATGAAAAATATTTTGGGTCAACATGGAAGAGACATAGGGTGTCTTGATGCCTTGTGTCATCCCTAAAAGGAAAACACAAGAAAAAAATGAAAGGAAAGTAAAGATAATGAAAAATATTTTGGGTCAACATGGAAGAGACATAGGTTGTCTCGATGCCTTGCATCACCCCGAAAAGGAAAACACAAGACAAAAATGAAAGGACATAAAAGATAATAAAAATGAAAAGTAATGACCAAAGAAAAAGGCAAAAATCTTACAACATATAGAAGAATGAAGGTACAAATAGAGGAATGCACATAGAGAGGAAACATCAAATAGAACATCAAGGGGGATGAACATTACATGCATGTAATCAAACAAGAAAAAGAAAAAAGGAAAGAAAAAAGAATAGTAAAGCACATGCGAGTCAACCATTCAATAGGTCATCTGCATCCCAGTCTTGTTCAATATATACAAAATGTAGATCACTAGCAAGAGGCACAACATCAAGTGCTAAACTAGGATAATCACTAAGTTTATAGAATCACCAGGTTCAACACTTGGTACATCACTCGAGTTAGGAGGATCACCACGGTTGTTATTGTTTAAGCTCATGGAAGAGCAGAATAAAAAATTCAGCTCATTATGCACTTCCTCATCAATCTTAGTAATTTCTTCATCATCATCCAAGTTAACCACAATAGGAGGATGAATAATAATATCCATACAAGGTGCTCGTCCTTGTGTTGGAGACATAGGATATGTTGGTTTTGGTAAGGGAGGAGGCTCATCATTCAAGTTCAATTTTTGGTTTTCTATGTTGTTCATCTTTCAAGTAATAACACGATGTCTACACCTATGCTCTCTAGCATTTCAGTTTCTTTTATTATAGTTTTCAAGTTGCATTTCTGTACAAGCAGGTTTCATGTCAAGTTCACCAAAATGAAAAATATGAAAATGGTGATGTTTCCGCACCACTATTATCCTATTCTCACTCAAATATATCCTAGGTTCCCAAATTGGATTGACTATCAACACAAAGGTGAGTCAATTCTCAATCAAGGAAGGCCTAGGAGGGGGTTCTTTAAGCTTTGAAGGGTTCACCACCAAGAAAAAGATTGGAAAAGACAATTTAACATTCAACTCACAAAACCTAGTAATGCTAGCCAAATAATGAATGTGAATGCTGAAATTAAGCAACAAGTTAGGGTATGTATACCCGGGAAGTCTGGAAATGTGATGAGGATTCTAGAAATGCAAAAATACTATCATAATATGCTAGGGATGACTAAGACACCCTTACTGTTGTCTTAGTCCTGCTGCTATTTTTCAAGGGAAATGTAGAATCTTCGAATGTCGAAACAGAATCCAAAAGAATTTTTACAAAATTCCACTTGGAGGACTAAGATGCCCTAGGTGGCGACTTAGTCCCAATCTGAATTTTTGAAATCTTAGAATCTAATCTTGAGGCTCAATGTCTGCATTTCTTCTTCTCTGATCTCAGGCTCTGAAACTTCCGGATTTGGCCTATAGGTGAGTTTCCATGAAGATGGAAACTTTGCAACTTTGCAACTTTTCACTTCAAATGGTCTTCAAGTCTTCAACCTAATTCTATAAACACAAGCATGCAAGAAAGGAAAAACTTGTTGATTGTTAGTAAATGGAGGTTTTCCTTGGTCAAACCCCTTGTTGGTAATTAAAGCTTGAAACGAAATAGAATAATGAAGGGAAATGATGAATGAACAAAGTGTTATGTTGCAAATTAACTCACCAAACCCTTGTTATGAAATTTGCAAACTTGTGTGAAATGGCTAGCTTGAATGTAGATGTTGAAATACTTGAATGCTTGATAGATCTTGACTTTAATTTTTTTCTTGAATCAAAACCCTACATCATAAATGTTAGCTCAAAAACACACATGATGCAAGAATATCCTTGATATGATGCTTGAATCTTGATGATGGATCCAAATGATTGATGAATTGCTCTTGAATGCTTGAATACTTGAATGCTTGGATATGCTTAGATTGCTAGGTGAGAATATGAGAGAAGGAACCTTGTGTTTATAATTATCTATGCTCAATGTCTCAAAATTACACCACAACAAGCCGAAATATGAATTCATTAATTAAAGGAGGCTAAATCCTGCTAAGATTTGAAATTAAATCCCAAAAATACCTTATTTGGGACTAAGACGCCCTAGGTGGCGTCTTAGTCCCGAGGCATGAAACTCAAGGCACAAACTCCAAAAAAGGGCCCATTTAAGGTGCACTTGAAATCAGGGTCCCATGACCTTTGGAGGAAAAAGATTCCCTAGGTGGAATCTTAGTCCTGACCCAAAAATTAGGGATACACAACCAAAATCATTAAATTATCATTTCCCTTTTGATGTTTGTTAGGATTATCAATAAAAAGATATAATTCATTGGGATTGTGGATGCAAAATAGGACCAATTAAGACAATATAAATAGGGATAAACAAAGCAAGGTGGGCCCAAACAAGTGTGAAAATGTAAGGGTATGCATTTTCTTACACTATAGCAAGGATAGAAAGATACCCCTAATTAAGAGTCTATTAAGCTGGGGAATGATCACTCTCTGATATGTTGCTCATTGTGTGAGAGATTTGGTTGGGTCTCTACGTATGTGTATGTTATTGGCAACAGGTGTTGTTTCCAATTTTTTCCTTGTGTGATATATTTGAGAAATGCTTGGTTGTGAGGGTTGGTTAGATCCTTGAGTTGTCAAGAATTGATTTTATGTGTGATTGCCATCTTGATGTCTCAATTCTTGCTTAGTGTGAATTTGTAGTGACCCTTGACTAGTCTTTTTTATGCTTGGGTGGTCTCTTTGGATGTGTGACTATGGGTGCATTTGCTTTGGAATTAGTTGCTAATGTCTTGGAGAATTATTGAGAATTGTGAACTAAACTATGTAAATAATGCATTGAAAGTGAATGTGGTGTATATAATATGCCTAAATTATTGTTTCCTGAAGTATAAATTGTGCATTTGTATTCCTATTGGTGCATTATCATATGTGTGAAATGATTATGTTAGTGCATGGAATGTTTTATTTTCATAATAGAATATTTGGGTCAATGAATTATTTCCCCAAATCATGTTGTCTCTAGGATTCTTGTGTGAACCTAGATGGGTAATCGACATTGTTTTCTCCCTAGCATGGGGTGCATGTTTAATTATTAAATGAATTGTGCTTATTAGGAGCATTATGTTGGTTTGACCTAGAACCTATTTTTGCTTTATGGCATAGTAGTTGTGTCTTTGAGGAAATTTAAAGGAATTAAAATCACTGAAGGCATTGTTGTTCTTAGATGTTTCTATCTGAGATGACCTGATTTCCCTTACAACTACAAAGGTTGCTAATAATTTAGATTTTGGTTTGTCCATTGTTGGCCTTTTTTCCTTTTAAGGTTTCCATTGCTTTTGTTGTGATGACATGTTTTGTTGTTGGTGGTTCTAGTTTGGTTGAGGATTTTTCCCTTGGTTCTGTGTCTTTTCCCAAGGCTGAGGGTTCCAACTAGAGAAATTTCGATTGCTAACTAGAAATGGTATATTGAAATTCAGAAGATCTTGAGGCATACCTTATCCAGATTTCCATGGCCTCCTTTGTGCAATATAGAACAATTGTCCATATTCACCATTTAGTTCTTGAAAATCTAGTTTCTCTGGTCTATCTTCTAAAATACTTGCTACTCTTACATTTGCAATTAGCTTTTCTTTGTTTCCAACTAGGGAAATATTCAGTAAGGATTGCCTTTGCCTCCTCTTACCTTTTATTCACATGTATAGTGTCCAATTAGGTAGCCAAATGGCTTATGATGTATTCTTTTATGTTTGATTGTAGGTCACTCAGTTGCACTCTAGAGAGTCCATTAGGTGTCTTGTTGATGGAAGATGTTCCATCCCCTATAGTCCTTTTAGTAGAGGTCCTTAAATAGTTTCTACAAACCTTACAAATTTCTTCAAAAGGCAATTGTGATACATCTCTTGAACCAATAAGGTTAAGGGAATCCATGCAGTTATCATTGAATGCTTTGAAAAATATTAACTTTAGAGATTCTTTTGAAATCTTGTTTTGTGGATTCTTCTTTAAGTGGAACTGGAACCTTTAGATACAGAGTCCTCCAATGGTTCATCTTCTTTTCGAGACATCCTGAAAATGTCATATCTTCTTTTGTCAATTCCTCTATAGTAGTCCTCGTATTTATCCAAGAACTTTGTCTTCATAGTGTCCTAATATAGAATATCATCTTAGCCCAATCCCATAAACCATATTAAGGAAACATCCTTCAAGGTTGTTGGGAACAGTTTGATCTTGTGTGCATTTGTTGTGTAATCATAACTTCTATACAAGACATCAAACTCAAAGAAGAATCTATCTAGATCCTCAATAACCAAACCATAAAAGACTGGGAAAGATGAAGGAGGTATATTCACTAGTACATAAACAACAATAAACTATTGAAAATACTACTAAAAATTGCTTATAAATGACTGAACTTGGTCATGTAACCATTAGTAGTTTATTGCCAGTCATTTATAGCGTGACCAAATTGATGACTAAACCAATTTTAGTTATTTATTGGTTGTTTTGATTGATCAATTTGGTAGTATATTTAGTTGTTGATTTAGTAATTGATTGTTGTAAGCTGGTCACTTATTTAGTCATTTTTTATTCATTGATATATATAGTTGTTGATTTAATCATTGATTGCTATAATTTGGCCACTTATTTAGTCATTTTTATTCACTATTTTTTGTCCATTGGTAGTGTATTTAGTCATTAATCTTAATCATCATTTTGATCAATTTGGTAGTATATTTAGTCATTTTTATTTCACAAGTCATATATTTAGTCATATTTATTCACTGTTCACCGATTTCTGTCAATTGGTAGTATATTTAGTCATTTTTATTTCACAGGTCATATATTTAGTCATATATTCATCGATTTTTGTCAATTGGTAGTATATTTAGTCATTTTAATTGACTAATATTTGAGGATTTAAACATAAAACATAGAAATACACATCAATCATCAAATGCACAAAATAAGGCAACCATTGAGAAGATAAAATCAATGAAATTTATTAATAAAAGAAAGGAGTTCTAGTTATAGCTCTTAGAAGTAGAGTATTACATTTTTATTTTCAGTCACAAGATTGAAAATTTGAGTTACAATGCACATAATGAAATGAGTTTCACTTCATAAGTAGCCATTCTAGGTCAAAACATGTCTTGAACAACTCCCATTTCCTATATGAGTATTTGTTGAAAGATAGAGCATCCTTGTTGCTTTTGGACTTATCATAAGGTTTCAATAGTTCTTTTGACAGCCCATTCCCAACATGAAATTGCTCGAATCTCTTAGAAAATTGCTCTACTGTAAAGTATACATATGGCTTTTCCCTATTGTACCAATGCTGTTCTTGATCCTTTCGAGAGGTAACTTGTAGTTTCATACAAATATATTTAGATAACTGGTATGATGCCAAAATCATGAAAATAACATGTAGATGGATATATATTTACCTTCTAGAGAAAATTTGTAGTGTCCTTGTGTTCAGAACACTTGAAGCTACAGTTCTCAAAGAACTCTAGTGCATGATCACAGAGCCCATGGTACACTATCTGCCCTTTTGAAATTAAGATTATGTTGTCAAAGAGATTAAATCTCTCAGGTGTTGGTTGGAGTAGTGAAATCAATATAGTTGCCTTCATAATGTGGGCAAAGTTTTGAAGGCACTTCACAATCTAAAATTTAGTGGAACTATCCAAGCCACTTGATATATCATCCATGAAGAGAGTTTCCATTGGAGATACAATCATTTCTCCTAGGCATGTTATGCATGATAATGAATTTGAGATAATAAAAAACTATGAAATGAGTTCCAAAAGACTAATTGAGAGGAAAAATCACACCCATTACCAATTGTTACCCTTTTTCTTTGCCCTCTTGAAATTCCTCGTTGCATGACATTACGATCTAAGTATATCCCTTTTCCCAGGGTCTGCAACCACCAACGAGATATCAAATCTTCTATCCTTGTGTCTCTAACAAATCACCCTATGGAGCATATCAACTTTTGAGTAGCCCTTGGGTCTTTGATAGATTTTCCAAAGAGTCAACCTTAGTTTTAGATTTTATATAATCTTTTCTATCCAAACATTAGGTTTATAGATAAAGGATCTAGTAAGACATGAAAAGTGGATGGAATCCAAAATTAGCAAGCCTGAGTCTAATGGAGGATAGATATGAAGGTCAAGGGAAGGCTATCTGAAAATAAATTTAGTGTTGCCTATAATTTGTCCTATCCCCATGGCTTTGGCAGGAGATTGTATGATTTCAATTTTCATCCCTCCAAGATAACATATGCATGATTGTATTTGGCATAGGAAAGGTGATTTTAGTTAATGAAATAATAAAGCAATGGATTCCATTGACAAGATGTTATGTGTCTATTTGTTCACTATTATATTCTACACCTTATATGAAAATTCTACAGTTAGGTTTAAATATTCTAAAACTCAGAGCTTATGAATGTGAGAAAATGTAAAATTACACCAAAGCATCGGTTGTATTTCCAAATAAAAAGTGAATGGGTCAAAGAACAAAGTAAATGCCGTAAAGCTAAAGTATAATTTCAAAATATGGAAATAATTCCATAGAACCAAGTACATATCAAAAAGCTAAATTATGTATGGAAGCAACCACAAGAATTAGAAAGAAAATCAAGAATCCAGTAGGGTAAAATGATTGAGCAAGCACAAGAGATACTGGTCAAATTAACAAGCCAATAGAGTCAAAAGATGTTACAAGGGAAAATAAACAATCAACTATTAGACCTTGAAAATAGTTTAGTAACATTGCAGAAGATAGTCCTTGATGATGGATCTAGTAGAGAAACCTGAAACATTAGAGCTAACAAGCTACAAAGTCTGATCCAAATTTTGCAAATTAATTTTCTAGGAACAAACCACTCTCAAAACGGGGATAAAAAGAAGCTAAGCAAGGCAGAAGAAAAACACATTGTATAAAAAGGATATAGATTGCAGGTCCTAGGCAACACTGAATCTTACATCAAAATCATAATAGTACAATGTAACAACAAAAGTATTGCACATAAAAGAAAGTGACTATAATGGTGTTTAAAAGTATGAAGATCATAAATTTGAATTTCCTTGTACTCAATGAAATAGTCTCTCATCTCTTTTCTCTAAATCTTCTTCAACCTATCATCCATGATGGCATGTGTGGTGCACACTAGTTTAATTTCCCAAAATACACATATGTAGGAAAAACATTAGTAAAGCACAATAAAGTCTTTTTGTGGGATAAATGGAGCATTAATCACATCTTAATGAATAAGACAACTACTATAACCAGAAGCTACATCAGTATTATAAATGATGAATAATATCTAGGCAAGAGATCTGCATACCTCTCTATAGAGAGGGAACCATTTGGATCAACCCTTAGCTAGACTTTGTTCTTGACCTCAAAGGATTGTGAAGGATGATGCCAGTGTTTACACAATTTAGAGTTAGAGTGAATCTACTATATTCTTTTTACATTCATTTAATTCATCCTACATCTTTTACAAAAATGATAGAGGGAAATGTGTTTTTCCTTTGATAATTTTGTATGTTTAAATCATTTGGAATGAGATCATAGACATACATAGCCTTGAAAGAGGTCTTACAGATCATTAGCATGCCAAGCCGAAAAAATTACTAATTGCACAGATAAATTTTTTTAGAGAACTGTGGTTTATGAAGACAAAAAGCATAAAATCATAGAGTAATGCCTACCCTACGAACTGGATTATGGAGTGTCCTGCTAGACATATATGAAAATGTGGAAGCATAGACAAGGCAAGTGAACTGTTTTAAAAATTTCCTCAAAGAAATGTGATCCCGCTCTCTCGCAAGCACTTCAAGTCATGCCTGTGGTGATGCGGGGCTTTCCCGTATCACCGCAGGCATGACTTGAAGTGCTTGCGGGAGAGCGGGTGAATGTCCTTTTGGTAGAAGAATGAGGGCGGTCAATAATCCATGTCGTTCAGTGTTCCTCAATCCCACAATAGTTGTGTTCCGTTCCATGGTCAGTGAGACTTCCTTGATCCAAAACCACTTTATTCCCACCCCGAAGAGTAGGAACCTTTGGTTAGAACAATTGAAGGTATCTATTGCTTTCTCAACCTGCTGTCCATCGACATCTATTTCAACCTGTTGTCCGATCAACCTGTTGTCCATTGAAATCTAGCGAGGGTTCAAGATGGAAGCTATTATGCATGTATGGATGGATAACTAGTATGTGTGGAGATAGCGAAGCGATTGATGGAAACTTCAACGCCCAACTGCGATACTCACTCTCCCATAGGCATGAATTGAAGTGCTTGCGAGAGAGCAGGATCACATTTCTTTGAGGCATTTTTTGAAATTTTTTGCTTGCCTTGTCTATGCTTCCACATTTTCATGTATGTCTAGCAGGGCACTTGTTACTAAACAATCTATTAGGCCAAACCCCACTAGAGCTCATGACATACTGAACAATCAGATAGGTTCGTATAGTCATGTACTTAGTTCATATGAATTATGTAGATCCTAACAATTGTGGCTTCAAGAGACCACTGGTAAAATGTACTTAGTTCATATGAATTATGTAGGTCCTAACAATTGTGGCTTCAAGAGACCACTGGTAAAGTACCAAGATGTCCAACAACCAAATTTTAAATTGAACAATGTTTGCTTTAGCCTTTAGAGTACTCTAAACTAATATTCACTCTCTTTTTGCACTTGTTCATGCAGAGATGTTTCTGTCATTTGAAATGATCTTCAACATGTTGCAAATGTCAAAGTACACAAAGAATTTTATGGAAGGTCAAGTGATGCTTCTGCCAGTCCAGTTTAAGAAAAAAGTTTACCTACTCAAAGTAGAGCTGACTATGCTGTTTGAAAATATAACTTTCTTTCACCAGAGGCACTCACATTTAGATGGTGCTTAGAGAACTATTTATAATAAAATGCAGTACATGAAACCATAAACTAGATTCTGCCAACCCAGTTTACATACTCAAAGTAGAGTTGACTATGCTGTTTGAAAATATAACTTTCTTTCACCAGAGGCACTCACATTTGGATGGTTCTTAAAGTACTATTTATAATGGATAAAATGCAATACATGAAACCATAAACTAGAATATAAGTTTTTTCTTCATGCTGTATACAACTATCCATCTAGTAATTTATTTAATTGTGGATATGAAATTTTTAGACTCATTATTGTACACATGTAAATTAATCAAATCTGAAACTTGTTCCTCCCATTTGAAATTTCATACTGCTGGGAACACAATGATAGAAACATGCTATAACTTTAAATAGAGTTATCATGGAATGAAATGTTTCTAGAGGTTCTACAAACAATTGTTGATAGATTCGATGAATTTATCATATGATAGTCATTTATAGTCACAAAAAAGCTAGTACAACTTTCTCAATTCATATTTTGGAATTTTGCAGATAGATTGCCAAAATCAAAGTAGCAACTACTTCTTGACCTTCTGTGTTCTATCTGCATGTTTCTTGTAACTTGTATTTACAAAAATAACTTGTACTCCAATAGTGATTATTCATCATTCAACTTGATATTATGCCACTACAATTGATTCAACATAATATACCCAAAGGGAATGTTCAATATATAAGAATGCAAAACCTTAGAATATACAATTATTGCACCATCTTGTATTTCAAGCACAAATATTGAATTTCTTTATTATCTGTAAATTTAGTTTTTGTAGAGATCTGGCACAATGAAAATTGGGTTAATTGAACATGATGTAGCTATAATCCCTTCATTCAGACATTTAGAAGCTCCGGCTGAAATGAATGTAGATGCACTATGTCCTCTAGGTTATGAATCATACTACATTCTAAGAGCTGGGAATATATGAGATTGAAATTCTATATCATTGGTATATAGGACTTTTAGTTCTAAGAGCCAATTCTTCATCTTCATTCCCTTCTAGTGGAATGCATATGCTCTCAAATGTGGGTATGGTCAAAAGAGATTAAATAGAGCCCATTAGAAAGATATCATTTTACAGGAAGTTTCTTTGTTAGTTCTCCTATGCCATATGATACATGGCTTCCCTTTGATATTATTTTTTTCCTTACTATCAGTGTCAAGTGTAGAGAGTATGGTCTTTAAGGGTCATGGTAAATATACTCACTATCTCCTAGTTTTTTCTTCACAAGCATAGAGAGTTGTTGAGTACTCACAAACAAAGCCATATTGTGCCTTGCATTTGGACCTTGCATTGAAACTATTTAAGCCCTTGTTAACTAAAAAATATATTTTCATAGGATCTTGCTATTATTAGTGCTAAACAAAGAAAAACATAGTGATAAGAGGGTTGCATTTAAAAATAGTCTTAGACATGTAAGGTTTTATTCTCATGGAACTTGCAAAACCATACTGTATCAGAATAAAAGGGGCCAGAAAAATCATAGTGGTATTTTTTACCCCATGAAAGGGCTATCATATGAAATGAACAAGTACAATGTAAAAACATGATAAGTATGCGGATCACAGTCTTGTAAATGATGAAGATGTGAGGATGAAGGAGTTATAAATGAATGTCATGTGTCAAAAAGGCCCTAGAAGTTCTCACACTCCTAAGGAGTTCTAACCATACTCAATCTCTTGCACATGTCCTAAAAGCATGCATAAGGAGGCTGCAACAGTTTTGGAGAAGTAAAGAGAAATTATGAGCAAGTGGAGAGTATCTAAGGGTAGTTGGGTGACTTGGACAATATTTTCAAGTATCTAGGGGTAGTTTGAGCAAGTCATGCATGGTTGAAGGCATTTAAGAATATTTCAAGGAGCATCATCAATGAAAGAGGGGCTTCCTCAAAACTAGTAAGGAGCTTCCCAAGGAGTAGATAAAGGAGATGGGTTAGCTAGGTGCCCAAGGAAAGCTTTGAGCCATCAAGTTAAGACAAGAAGTAGCATTTATAACTCATGAGCATATTGCTAGATGTTAGGAAGTTATTGTAAAGGCTAAAGGGGATACCTAGGATTACTTTTCATTTAGTTATTGCTACTTTAGATAAAATATTATAACTAAAAAAAGACAATTCTTTCAAGCGACAAATTAGTATTGTAACTCAAACTTAATTTCAGACTGAAATAAACATTGTAGCACTTTCTTTCTCATGAAGAGAAGAACATTTTCAGTCTTGTTCTGCTTTAGATTCCTTTTATTAATCAAATTCAGTAATTTTTCCTTTTCAATCTTTGTTTCATTTTGTGCAATGTGATGATTAATGTATATTTTTGTAATTATGTTGCAAATCCTTTAATATTTGTCTCATTATAACACTTATAAACATAAAACATATAGTTTATAAAATTAATTGTAAGTTGTATAATGAGTGTAAATAATTATTAGTTGTGAGAAAATTTCTTTAAACTGCTCAACATAATGCCTCAAAGAAATGTGGTCTCATGTACTACAATTATAGACAGATCTGCATGAATTGGTAGTTAAAAGGCTTCAAAAAGGGTTATAGAGATATGCCAACAATTGAATTGTGATTGCTTGATAAACAAGCATACAAAATTTGAAAGCACAAACAATGTGCATGAACTGTTCGACAAAATGGATCGAGGAGGTGTTATCTCATGGAATGCATGTAAAATGTAACTAAAAAAACGTGAACTGTTTGACACAATTCCTTGAATAAATGTGGACTCATGGGATGCCATCATTGCAGGATATGAATAAAAAAATAGATTTGTAGAAAAGGGCTATAGAAAATTTCAAGACAATGCAATCGATGGGCGTAAATTCAAACTCTACAGCCTTGGAAAATATCTGCACAACTATGTCAAATGCAAATTTGGGAACTAGGTAAGGAAATCTACCAAACATAAAGAATAGTAGAATTTATCAGATGCTATAGTCGCAACTGCTCTAGTAGCCATACACAAAATGTGGAATCACATATCAGGATGTGGAAATCATTTACAAATGTGAGAATGACAATAAAAGGAAAATATGTTGAAATAATTGTTGGAAAATATTTCTGATGATAAAATTCAAGTAGAAATCTAGTAAAATGGTCATAGTCACTATTTCTTATATATATTTGCGTGTGTGTATGTAGAGAGAGACACACACGGATACTATTAAAGGAAGTTATAAGATTTATTAAAAAGTAAAAAATTATTTTACATTTATTTTTAGATAAAGCAACTTTTTAATTTAATGTAGATTTTACCTTTTATGAAAATAATGCAAACTAGCATAACCACTAGTAAACTTCATCTACTTAATATTCTATTTTCAAAAGGCAATGCCTCTATGTAACCGAGATCAAATTTCATCTAGAAAATAATATCAAGAATCGAGCAGGTAGTGCATTAGCAAGATAGTCATGCACTATAGCACAATAAGTTCAAGAAAGTTGAGATGATGCTTAACATTAGTTCAAACATAAAACCATAAATGCTAATAGAGGAGGAATAGCAATAAATCAAACTAAACATTCTAAATCAAATAACCGACTGAAGGATACAATCTGGAGTAATGGAAAAGAAACCTGGATTTTGTATTGATTCAAGTAGCCTAGTCTTTTAAGTACTATAAAAGGAAGCCCAGACAAGAAGAATATGCTTTCATGAAGAAGAAAGCTGCCTATGGAGGCCATTTGAAAGTCAGTGAAATTTGTGATCAGATACTGCATCAACATA
Source organism: Sequoia sempervirens (assembly GCA_007258455.2). NCBI lineage: Eukaryota > Viridiplantae > Streptophyta > Pinopsida > Cupressales > Cupressaceae > Sequoia > Sequoia sempervirens. The sequence continues at coordinate 528,748,943 of VDFB02271358.1, read as the reverse complement.
GAAAAAAATGGTTAGGAGACTTATAAAAGCATTTAAAGAACAAGTTCATGTGCTCATTTCATATTGACTTTGAGTTAACCCAAATGATATTCCAAAGAATGGATTAGACGGCTCACAATATTCCTTTTACAAAAGGAAATCCATGTCATCCAATACCTTAAAATTGTTTGTAACATTCAAATTTTGCAAAAAAAACACAAGTAACATCTCATTAATGTCTATTTAAGTTAGGTTTCTCTCTTTTACAGAGTGTTACAAAAAGCACACCATTGCCAAATGTTTCATGATTCATACAAAGATCCTTAAATGTGGATTATTGGACTAACAATAAAGTTGATTAAGGAACTAAAACATATAAAGAAAAAGAGAAACAAAATTTATTTTGGGCATCATAAAGTCATGTTAAAAGTAATAAATGCCATTTGCTCATGATAGCGGGACTTGCCTAGTGTCAACTGTAGAAGCAATGTAGTTTGTATGAAAGGACCCAACCACCAGACGTTCAAAACCATATGCATGCCAAGTGAACCTTATTAGCTACATTTAGATTGTTACTTTTAATCCCCAATCTCCTAGTATCTAAACCCATTCAAATTCAACAAGGAACTGCGATGAAGTGGAAAGGTCTAAAGAAGCACTAGAAACTGTGCAACTTGGCACTATCATGATGAACATGGGAAATATAGTTTAAATGGCCCTAAAGATGAATCAAGAAGTGTGATAATGTAGAAAGGCCTAGAAAAGCATAAGCGACTATGCAAACTAGCACTGTCCTAATGGACATGGGAATTTAATATCACTAGCCCTAAAGATGAATTAATTTTTTGGTGATTTGTGGATGTTCAGTAGCCCTATTGCCAATGGAAAAATTTCCTCAAAATGCATTTTTGAAGTTTTGTTTTATATTGAATCTTCTCCAATAATTTGATCTTTAAACACAATCGGATGCAAAGGATGATAGTTAAATCTTTTGTAGAATGATCAATGACAAAACACTAACAGAATGCAATAGAATCAAAATCCACCAAAATACGGGAAGAAGTCTGCACTGAGTCATACTGCATTACCGATATCCTTGTGTCCTAAAGTTATACTTGCCGAAGAAGTCCTCTATTCTCCATCAAACGTCTGCAAAAAGGCTCGAGCTTCAAAACCTAATCCTCTTCATACATGGAAAACTAACGAAAGGACAACGGAGGAAATATTTGCATCCCGCCAATAATTTCTCAGTTCTAGCAATGGAGAGGAAATGATTAGCATCCCACCAATAATTTTTCAATTCAAAATATTTTTCTAATTACCCACCTTTATTTGTGTGACTAACTAGATGTAGTCATTTTTATTTGTATGACTAAATAATTTTTTAGTGGATGACCAAGTTAGTCATTTATTTACTCATTTTTAGTTGAGTTGCAAAAAATTAGTAGAATTTAGTCATTTTTATTTGTTGTGACTAAAAGTTTTAGTCACATAGTCATTTATTTTCCAAATTCTACTAGTGATTCTTCAATGCAATTTCCTTCTCCTAGTTGGAAATGAGGAACTCAAAAGTTACATGTTTTGGCGAGTCCTTCGCCACTACATCAACCATGGTTTGGAAGGTATCCTTTGTATTTGTAATGGATGTTGGTGAAAGGGAAAGTTATTCTTTAGGAATATCCTCGCTTTGATCACTATGGTCACCATTATCTTCTGCATCTTTGTGTGATGAGGGGAGAAATATTCCCAATGCATCTCGCTACCTCTACATATAGTAGTTGTGACTTTTTGTATCAACGGCTCTGACACAATGTTAGTAAAACATTATAGTATTGATGGAATAAAACCTAATTGTCCTAATGTTGGAAACACAATTCTTAAACTAAGAAAGCTTGAAATAACATAGATGAATCTTTGAATGTAGCACCATCCCTAGTAACGAAACCAAAAATGTAAAGACCAACTAATGCTCAAAAAACTCGGTGAATTTCACATAATTCAGAGGGGGTACCTAATTGAACATTCCACTAAACCATTATAAAGACTCCATTTAATTATCAACTAGGGATAACATAAGCTTGTGATGATGTTTTCATTATATGTGCATTCAAAGACTTTACACTACATATATCATCCTAGTATAAGTGCTTACATATGTAAGGAAAACTTAAACTACATAATAGTAAAAAAATGAATCTAGAACTTTTTCTACAGGTGCTTTCAACTAAAGATTGTGAATAGTTCACTATTGTAGAGAAGGGGGACCCATCACCCCTAGGACATGAAAGAGTCCTAAGGAACATGCTACCCTAAACTACCTCAGGTTTGCTAAATAGTTTGAAAAGGACAAGGTACTAAGGCTGAAAAGGAAGGGCAGATAGCTTGTCACTTTCCTTCTGCTAAAACCAGATGCTCACATGGTCAGAAGAGATGAATTCCAAAGTTTGGCCTACTTCCTAGACATCTCACTATCTAAGAATGGTAGAGTAGATCTCGGACTCCAACATGACATGCTAGTGTCTCAGGGATGCGTTGGCGTCTGTATAGACAGGGGTCCAAAAAACAAGAAAAAAGCCACAAGGAAATCTACTAACTATTTGACTATACAATTTTTATACTTTGAAAGAGAATAAAAAGGAAAAAAACAACGAATAAGAAAAAATAAGACTAAGGAATGAACTATTGTGAAAATGAAAAGGGGGGTGAGAAAACACGCCTTTTCACCCACAAGTTGACTCTTCAAATAGATCCACTCGAAAACACTTGCACACATGGAAACAAGAAAAATGTTGGGGCTATTTTAGAGTACGGCCTCAGTAAGTCCCCAATTTTGGTGTTCCCACCTCCACGAATAGCCAGATAGCCACATAGTATAGAAAGAAATAAAGGAGATAGAAGGGAAAGTAGAGAGAGCACAAACAACTAGTATTATACTCAATGAACAAGATGATGCAAAGAGCAAATAACCATGAGGAATATCACCTTCATAGCTACAAGCACTCAAGGCAAGTAGTGGAAGGAAGAATCTTGTGGATCCTCCAATGGTAGTGTTATTGCAACAAGAATGTGGTGTAGGAATCAAAACCAGTAGCTTGTAGCCAAAAAGAGGAAGCATAGAAGCTGTGGAATGAGCTTAGAGAGTGAGAATGAGTGAATAGAGTGAGAATTGACTAGAGAGGATCCAAGAGAGTGAAGAGAGGTGAATGAATGGATTTGAACTAACAAAAGGGAGAAAAGACCCATTTTTCATTGATCAAGGACATAAGAGACATTACACTTTGTGACCAATGGAGAAGTGTAATGTCTTTGCATATTCTAGAGGCATGAATCATGCTAGGACAATAGTGCGACACATGGAAATTTGCACGACATGCACACATCCTTGACAAAGATTCCTCCACCAATGCAAAATGACCCAGTTGAGTCGAAGGAGTGAGGTTGTGGTGGTAAAATTGCATCATCAGGTTTACATTTTCTAAGGTAGGGGTGATGAAATGGGGAATTTTCCTAGGGATGAAAATTTTCTCCCTTACATTTTTCCCCCACTTTAGTGAGCATGTGTTAGTGTGAATGCGAGGTAAAGTAGAAAGTGGTTGAAGGGAATATAATTTAACCATCGAGGAAGTAGATCTCTAATCTAGCACACCTAGAAATGTAGGAGGTAGCTCTATAGGTTCTCAATCTTGCAGGGCAACCTTGATGTGAAAGAGAGAGATGGACCAACTGGTACTCAGTCTTGTGGAAATGGCTCCATGGGTTCTTAGTCTCGTAGAAGTTGAACAAAAGCTTTGCAGGTTCTCAATCTTGCAAAGGGGGTGCCACAGATTGTCGGTCCTATAAGACTTGACATGAAATGACTCCATTGGTGCTTGGTCCTAAAGAGTTTGATGCAAAATTCCCTTATAGGTTCTTGGTCCTGTAAGGAAAGCTTGACAAGGTGCTCGGTCTTGCAAGTTTGATAGTGAAAGTGTGTTTACAGATGCTTGATCTTGCAAAGCAACATATTTAGCTTGCAAGATAGAAAGGGGCCCATGCAAAGTTACACTCTATTTGAAAAGCACGAATTTTTTTTAAAATGATTCTATCATCAAGGAATCCTTTTGAAATATCTCTTTCATGAAGGAATCCATTAAAAAGAATGATCCTTCTCAAAGGAAAGTTTTCAGATTTCTTCAACATCAGAAAGAGTACTCCTTTTTTGAAGGAAATTTTTTTGATTATTTTCCTATGAATTGGTTTCTGAAAGAAAAATCTCACTAAGGGGTCCCTTGTTGAAGAATGTATTTTTGGAAAAATGAATGATTTTTAGTAAAGGGATTTTTTGGCCACCAAATTCACCTTATTGAAAATCAAAGAAGTGTAGTAGCCCCTCCTTAGGATGTTGCATGTGAAGCAAAGGAGCACGTGGCATCCTAAGGAGAGAATAAAGGAGCAAGGATGTTGTGGCCCATGATACATAGCGATATATAAACATGGAAATTTTGTCACACACATAAGGGACAACACATAAGCACCACACCATCACTAAGTAGATAGAGAGAGAAAAACAAAGACAAAGAAAGCAAGAAACAAGAAAAGATGAAGAAATCAAGAGATAGGGGGATATGGGAGTTTGAGGTCAAATCGGTTCAAAGATATAAATAAGTAGCACTTAGTTTATGAATGAAAGATCATCAATCCAAAAATTTCTTAGATCATGAAGAAGATCACATGAAGACAAAATTTAAAAAAAAATTGGGTCAACATGGAAGAGAGCCTAAATGCCCCCAACACTTTGCATCCTCCCCAATTGTTGAAAATCAAAGTTACAACATATAGAAGAATGATGAAACATATAGAGCAAGTTTACAATAAATTTTCCAGGCCTATATCCAAGCACCTACAAGGGTAGAAAGGGTCCTCTAGGAAGGATCACAAACACATAAATAAAAGCACAGGGAGAACACAACACACACACAAATCTACTCTAAAGATAAAGAAGAGGTACTCTCCTATTCCTCATTGACCAACAGGTTGTCCTGCTCCCAGTCTAGATCATTATAGGGGAAGGAGGACAAGCTTGTAAGGGAGGGATAGCAAGGGGATCACCCTTTGAATCTCCTCTGACAAGGGCCAAGGAAGAAGGCCCCTCAAGGTCCTCTGCATTGAACTCTTGTGAGGTGAAGGTCATTGATCTTGCACAGATTTCCAATAGAGTTGGGACATCATCCACCTTGAGTTAAACATGCACTTAATCAAAGTGCCATGTGTTAACCAGGTGGGAGAATAAGGAGGCACCCAAGATCCACTATTGAACTCATCAAAAGGGGCAGTGACAAACTCAGGGGATGTCGGGGCTACCTCCATCAAAAGGATGGCGTAAGCCAAAGTAGAGCCAACTCCTGAAGAAGGTGAACCCTTCTTCCAACCACCACCCAAGGTGAGGTCATCCTCCATCTTACACTTTAGTGAAGGATGTTGGATCCCCGTAGAAGAAGCGAAGGTGGAGGAGGGAGAAGATAGAGCCGCGATAGACACCATTGACGTGTTTGAGATGTCTATGGGCTGAGAAAATGGAGGGATGTTCAAAAGGGACATCAAAAGTGGAGGCTCCACGGAAGGAGAAATGAACATCTACACCCTTTTGGGGTGAGGGTCATTAGCACTTGTTGGGGGAGACAAAAGAAAAACCAAGGTGAGTGGATTTGAAGTAGAAGGATTATAAGAAGGAGGCACAATAGGAGGTGTCAAAATAGGAGCTACTAGCTCCCCTTCTACCTTCTGCAAGGTAGCTTGTTCAGTAGCCAGAGCTTTTCTCCTACACTTGCACTCATGTGCAAGCTGGTTATGTTAGCTCCAAGCATTGGAAGTCATAGCCTGAGAAGGGATAGGAGGACCCTTCCCCTTGCCGTAAACAACGGGTCTAGGAACCATGGGAAGATGATAAGTTCAAATACTTGATGCTTATATTTTCACCAAGCGGGAACTGGTACTAAGCTCCCCATGTGAGGCATGGGTGTAGGAGCCGAGGATGCCATAATAGGGTGAGAAGAAAAACTAGATGGAGTAGGAGATGTAGAAGAGGAAGGCCCATGGTTGTGAGCAAGCTTCCTCTTACCCTTTTGTTTGGAGGAGGAGGCAACTTGCTATTTCACAATCATAAAACCTTTTATTGAACTAACGCAGAGGAAACTGAACATGTCACCTTTGGCACCGTGCCCCAGTCTTATACTGGACATATGCATGATATAGCAAGCATGTCCTTGGAAGGAGAGGACCAAAGGGAGTGGGCGAAAAGTGATCTAACGAGAAGCCCCCATGCGACACTAGTGGTTTATAATTGGTGTCGTGCACAACGTACACAAAGCCCTCATGAGAGAATTTGAGAAATTTATAAATCACCAAAGTGATGTCATTCAATGAAACCAACCAAAAAATACCCAGTTTCACCCTAAATAGATCTGAAGCTAGAATTATAACAAAAGAGGTATCTACAACCCTGGGTCCTATTAAGACTGAAAGAGTAATAGAACCAATAGGAGGGACTGAGAGTCCATTGTGTGTGCATAGTGGCCTTCAATTCTTCATATTCCTCCCTATGCAAAATTTTATCAATAGAGTTTCTTCTGTTATAACATTCACTTGGCTCGTAGGGTCAACTAAGACGCTAGTCACAATGTGTCCATTGACACAATGGGGAATATACAAGGGAGAAGGCTCTTTTTTCATTGGTAAATCCTATGAGGTAAAAGTTATGTCTAGTGATCCACTCGTAGGATGGGGAATATGAATATGTGTGAATGAGGCCTTATTAACGTACACAGGTGAAATATACTCAATAGGCATAAGAGTGAGAGATTAGATAGTGACCTACCTAAATTTTGTTCCTAAATATCTAAGAGCCCTTATAACTATGCAACTAGGGGTCGTAGATTGGGTTACAAGGTTGTATGCACTGCAACACACAAATCTACAACATGCCTAGGATACAAAAGAAGGTTCTTTGATACTAGGAAATGAAACATAAATAGTTCATGTCAGGTTCACCAAAATGTAGATAAAGGGGACCCGTCATCCCCAGGAATCTAGTTCATGAAAGAGTCCTAAGGAATGTGTTTCCCTAAACTACCTCAGGTTTGCTAAATAGTTTGAAAAGGACAAGGTACTAAGGCTAAAAAGGAAGGGCAAATAGCTCGCCGCTTTCCTTTTGCTAAAACTAGATGCTCATAGGGTAAGAAGAGCCAATTTCCAAGGTTCATTCCGCTGCTCATAAAACTCATTATCTAAGGACGACTGCATGAATCTTAGACTCCAACACAACGTGTTGGTGTCTTAAGGATGCACTGGTGTCCATACAGATAGGGGTCCAGAAAAAAAGAAAAGAACCACAAGGAAACCTACTAACTACCTAACTATGCGATGTTTATACTTTGAAAGAGAATAAAAAGGACACAAACAATGAATATGACAAAATAAGACTAAGGAATGAACTATTGCAAAAATGACAAGGGGGCGAGAAAACATGCCTTTTCACCCACAAGTTGATTCTTCAAATAGCTCCACTTGAAAAAATCTACACACATGAAAACATGAAAAATGTTGGGGCTATTTTAGAGGATTACCTGAATCAGTCCCCCATTTTGGTGTTCCCACCTCCATGAACAACCAAATAGCCACATAGTATAGAAAGCAATAAAGGAGATAGAAGGGAAAGTAGAGAGCACAAACAATTAGTATGCTACTCAATGAATAATATGATACAAAGAGAAAATAACCATGAGCAATATCAACTTTGCAGCTATGAGCACTCAAGGAAAGTAGTGGAAGGAGGAAGCTTGTGAATCCTCCAATGGTGGCATTGTTGCAATGAGAACGTGGTGTAGGAATCAAAAATAACAAGTTGTAGCTAAGAAGAGGTAGCGTAGAAGCCATGTAATGAGCTTAGAAAGTGAGAATGAGTGAATAGAGTGAGAATTGAGCTACAAAGAATCCAAGAGAGTGAAGAGAGGTGAATGAATGAATTTGAACTAGAAAAAGGGAGGGAAAAGACCCATTTTTCATCTGTCAAGGATACAGGAGATGTTATGCTTCATGACCAATGGAGAAGTGTAACACCTTTGCAAATTCTAGAGGTAGGAATCTTGTCAAGATGGTAGCACAACATGCATATGTCCACATGGCGCACATGTGTCACCAATAGAGATTCCTCTAACAATGTAAAATAATGTGGCCAAGTGGAGAGAGTGAGGTGGTAGTGATAAAATTACATCATCGGGTTCATATTTTCTAAGGTAGGGGTGCAAATTCGCTCCAATATAATTGTCAAAACTAAACTTTGTAGCTAACTAATGCTACTAACTGTGACTCACTTTTGAGGATAATGCATTGAGACAAACAAAGCATGAAATACAAGACAAGATATTATTCATGATTTCATTCACAATCACAACATGAATAATCTAATTAAGACAATGTAGTAATAAAGTTAACTATTGTAACAACATAAATAAATGTGCAAAAATTGAAGTGGGGAATAGTTACCTTGAGTGGGCCTTGCTCAAGTGACTATCTCCAAAAATTAAGCTCAATCTAGCTTCTCAAATCAATTAACCATAAGAATAACTAAAAACCTCTTCATTGCATAACTCGGTATCTCACAATCTAATAAGAATCTTCAAGGATATCTTATTCATAAAACATAAATGGAAACAAGGGATATATATAGGTGCAGTGGAGTCTTATCGAAACAAGGACTCAAAATAGAAATCTAAATGCAAATCACCACTCTCTTATAAAATAGAGTGTGACAAAGTCTAAAACATAACTAAAAATATAGAAGAAGTTGATGAGGAATGCAACTCTTCTGCAACGATAAAACTAAAATGTGGACTGTAGAAATAGTCATGTTGAATTCCCAATCATAGCAAGTTTCTTCTCCTTTAGTAGTCTTATTAAATGACATGATGACTCACAATCATATTGATAAATATATGCTTCCAATTCTACAACTGCAACGTTCTTCTTATTCTGGAACTTCCCCTACAACAATGTCTAAAACTCCTTTGGTTGTGGGTTGCACCCCTTAGTTGTCGCGGGCTATAGTTCTTCTTACTTTGGCTTCTTGGCTCCAAAGAGTTAGTTCACCAAAACATATAAATAATAATAATAACCATAATTTGATCATATACATTCACTACATCCCATACACATTCACATATTAACCATGCAATTACTAACATACCATAATCATATTTCCATATACTTAAACTAGGTTCAAGTTGCATGATGATCATAAAAAGATAGTAAAGTTCAGGAATATGTATGAAACAAGTATCTGGAAATGTCTAAAAGCATGCACTAAAATAATAGAAAAATAGCTAATAATTGGCCTCATCCCATATCATTATGAAAATATGCACCTTTCTTTCACAAACCCTTTGCGCCTTTACTCAAGGAAGAAGGGATCTATCTAAACAGATTAGCAGGGAATCCAAGTTCCAAGCCCTTACCTTCAACTACAACTTGATAGAGCATGTTGTCAAAGTGAAAATAGGGACTGAACTCTTTTTATAGCCCAAGCACCCTTATTATTGCTTGTTAATTGCATCAAAAAATTTAGATTTTGTAGGCAACCCAAATTGGGTGGCCTAAAAAACTAAAATTGTTTCTTATCTCAATAAGAAGCTAGTACTCCCTTTTTTCCTTATTGAAAAATTTAGCTGAATGACAGATGTCAACCTGCATTAATAACAAATTCAATAAAAAGGAAGGGTATTGGAATCTTTTTCTTGTATATTCGAGTTGTCAGTGGGACTTTTGACCCTGCCATAGTGTATTTCAATTATAGCTTGCAAAAAAAAGTTTTCATGTTCAAACCCTAGAACTATCATGCTTCTATACAAAGAAGCATACAACTATAAATGCTAAAACCTACTAGTAAAATACACTCAAAAGAAGCTGGCATGAAAAAGGTACCCTCAATGATACATGATCTACAAAAAACCCAATATTTTGTTATCGAAGCTTGAGATCTAAATTTATAACATGCTTTGCAATTGACATGGTTCTTTAATTTTTTAACAACTACTTATTTGTTGCTTTGTTTGGATTATCTATTTGTATTTTTTGGTCTAGTATAGTGGAATTGATAATTGTGAGGGATAAAAATTTGAATCCACTTACAAAATATTAACAATCATAACCATTTTTCCTAAATATAATTTAGTTTTACCTGATTAGTGGTGAGAGTTATAACACTGATGGGTAAAGTGAAAAGGGATGGTAAAGTGCAAGCCAATATTAAACCCCACCATAGAAGTTGCACTTGTTCCTTGTAAAGCTCACACAGTGTGAAGGAAACAACCAAAGTACTAGTGAGAAGCATATAGAACCACTACTACATGGGATATCTTCTTACTTACAGATCAATTTAATATGAATATCAGACACATTGCTTCTAGATGTTGTGGCTTGTTTTCATATTTCCCTAAATAGTGTGTAACCAATAAAAAACGAACATTGCTTTATCAAAAAATAAAAAGAAAAATATTGGGTACCATAAGACAACCTTAAAACCTACTTACCAAAAACTTTCCTTCCATAGCAAAGAGAAATATGGGTAATCGTGGAAGCTATAAGCGAAGAAAAAACTTATATATATCTGACCTTTTTTTTGTAGGCTGCGTGATCCAGATCAAATCAATTTTTCATAGTAGTAGTAATATTATAGTTCTAGCATTGAGCATCAAACAAATTTGAGCTAAAAATAGGGAACTTCTTGGCGTTGTATGAAAAAATGGGTAGAGTTTGTAGGAAAAATTAATGAAACCCTACCATGATAGAATATTTTTAAAATAAGATGAGTCAAAACCTATCTCCCTTTAGTTGTTGCTTTAATATATTCACAGTAAATGAAAGTATATCTGAAAATATCAAGGTTTTAGGGCTACTGAAGTTTGATTTGATTTGGAGATCAACGGGATTTTCTCAGCCTTTTAAATAAAAATATTAAATGCAACCCAAATTTCATTTTCAGGTGTGAGGTGAGGAATGTTTCAACTGCACAGGACTTTTTTGTAGGCAATGAAAATAAGATAGCCAACATGATTTGAACCATCTTACAAGCCTTCTCTAGCATTGTAGGCCGTTGACGGTGAAATGAAGCTTGGTTCATTTCAAATAGGATACGCCTTCAATGTAACAAGGTTAATACTAGTAATCACACCTTAATGTGCAATGGGTACGCCAAAGAGGTTTGGAAGGTCAACTAGGAAATATTTTGGTCTATTTTTGACATACATTTATGTAGGGTAGGAAATTTGGGAAATGATTTTGTTTGTGCAACAAAGGTGCCAATGGAGAATTAATAGCTTCAAATCAACTATGCATCCACCTATAGGGATTTGAACATGATTAAAACAAAACATCTAAATTGGGAAGATAATTAGGCTTCATTATTAACAAGATCATGTTATATTTTCAATAGGGAGAGAGAGAGGGAGAGATAGGGATATAAAGAAGGAAAGATAGAGGGGGAATAGAAAGAGAGAGGGATAAGGAGATAAAGATAGGGATAGAGATAGGGATAGAGATGGAGATAGAGATGGAGATGGAGAGGTAGAGTTAAAGAGATAGAGGAGATATGGATATATAGAGATGGAATCTTGAGATAAATATAGAAAGAGGGAGAGATATAAATATAAGTATAGAGATAGGAAGTGATATATAGAGAGAGGTAGAGAGAGATCGAGAGATAATGAGGTAGAGGTAGAGGTAGAGATGGAGAGAGAGGGAGATAAGAAAAGGGAGAGAAATAAATAAAGAGATAGAGCTAGATAAAGATAGAGAGATAAATGATGATCGAGAGGGAGAAATAGAGAGATATATATGGTGTGATAGAGAGATAAATATATAAGGATATAGAGAGAAGGGGAGAGAGAGAGAGAGAGATAGATAGAGAGATAGACAAATAAAGAGAAGTGGATACAGAGAAATAAAGAGGGAGAGATAGAGAGAGAAATATGGAGAGAAATATGGAGAGATAGATGGAGGGAGAGAGAAATAGGGAGAGATTAAGGGAGAGATAAATAAGGAGAGATAGAGATATATGAGAAGATAAATGGAGAGGGGAATAGATAGAGAGATATATAGGGGGTAGGGACAAGTGATGGAGGGAGTGAATGAGATATGGGGAGAGATAGAGAGAGGGGGAGATAGAAAGAGGGAGGGAGAGGAGAGGGAGAGATGGATAAAGATAGATAAAGGAGAGCTGGAGAGAAGAGGGGAAGAGAGGGAGAGAGAGATAATAAGAGGGAGAGAGAGGGAGAGGGAGAGGGAGAGATATAGATAGATGATGATGTAGGGAGATAGAGAGGGACAGGGAAAGAGATAGATACATAGGGAGAGAGATAGGTAAAAAAGGAGATAGAGGTAGATAAAGATGCATGGATAGAAAAAGATGCTTAATATGGCATTAGTGTGATTTTTAAAGATAGAGATAGAGATAGAGATATGGAGGTAGAAATGGGGAGTGTGTGTATATGAGAGAGATATATATAAAGAGATGGATATAGAGATATATAAATAGATAGAGAGGGATGGACATAGAGGAGAGAGGAGAGATGAGAATTAGAGAGATATAGAAAGATGGAGTGATAGGGAGATATGAGGATATAAAGAGAGAGAGATGGAATGAAAGGAGATGGAAGGAAAGGGGATGGAGAAATATAGATAGAAAGAGGGAGATAATGAGAGAAGGTGAGATGGAATGATAGAAAGATAAAGATATAGGAAGTGACAGATAGAGAGGTATATATATATATGTATATATATATATTTGTATATATATACACATATGCATATGTATATATACATATGTATATGTATATATATATATCATATGCATATGTATATATACATATGTATATGTATATATATATATCATATGCATATGTATACATACTTATGTATGTATGTATACATATATATACATATATATATATAGAGAGAGAGCCTGGGCGATAGGGAGAGAGGGAAAGATATAGATACAAATAGGGAGGGAGAGAGATATATATATAGTGGGAAAGATATAGGGGAAAGAGATAGATGCAAGGAGAGGAGGAGATAGAGATAGGAGATAGAGATAAAGATAGAGATAGAGATAGAGATAGAGATGGAGATGGAGATGGATATGGAGATGGAGATGGAGATGGAGATGCAGATGGATATGGATATGGAGGGATAAATGAAGATAGAGATAGGGGAGAGAGATGGAGAAAGGGAGAGATAGGGTTATAAAGAGGGAGAGATAGGGATAGAAGAGGGGATGAGTGAGAGAGATATATAAGGAGAGAGGAAGAGGGAGGAGAAATAGAGATAGAAAGAGAGAGAGAATGGGAGAGGGAGATATAGAGAGAAATACTAGAATATAGGAAATGATTTATAGAGAGAGGTAGAGAGGGATATATAGAGTAGGAGAGATGGAGTGAATAAGAGATATAGATAGAAGAGAGAGAGGGGACAATGAAAATGACCCCGACCATTGGTCATTGTTGATCTCCTTTATTATGGAATTAACAAAATATATCGTGATGGGTGGGAGCCTTTTGCCACTTATTTGTTGGTCCTGAATGTCTGGAAAATATTGTGGCTTTTGTAAATGACTCAAATAATTAGCCACAACTATATGCTACCCTGTAAATGGGCACTTTATTGGATGGAGGACTATCTTTTTTTAATTGTGTGTTCATATTTCATGTCATTGCTATCTTCACCTCCAAGTGTGGACTCTTTAACTCCCTTGCACAAATATCTTATTATTACTACATGTACTTAATATTCCTCTTAATTCCAAATGATGGTTGTTGTTTTAAACAAAGCATTTTTACTTAATATTTAATGAATAAGAAGAAAACATATTAAATATTAGTATTATATTTATATTTTATGTTATATTATATATATATTATTTAGTACACTTATATTTTATATTATATTATATAGTATATAAATAATATATTATATATATATATATATTAACTATCAATCACACCTTGGTGCACAATGGGTATGTCGAAGAGGTGTGGAAGGTGAATTAGGAACAAAAATGGATTATTGGTTGCATAAATGTGTAGTACATGAAGTCGATTGGTAGGCCATTTAGGAAATGATGTTGTTTGTGCAAGAAAAATCTCAATGGACAAGTGATAGCTCTAACTATGCACCCACTTTGAAGGATCCAAACATGACTAAAACAAAATCTCTAAATCAAGAAGAGAAGCGGTCTCCACTACTAATAGGCTCATGTTATTTCTGTGATAGGGAGAGAGAAAGAGGAAGAAATAGGGATAGAAAGAGGTATAGGGGATAAAGATAGAGATAAAGATAGAGCTAGAGATGGAGATGGAGATGGAAATGGAGATAAAGATAAAGCTAGAGATGGAGATGGAGATGGAGATGGAAATGGAGATGGAGATGGAGACGGAGATGGAGATGGAGATGGTGATAGAGATAGAGAGAGATATGGAGAGAAGGAGAGGGATAGATAGAGATAGAGAGGAGAGATGGATAGATATAGATGGAAGAGAAAAATATCTATAGAAAGAGAGAGGGGGATAAATATAAAGAGAGAGATAGGAAGTAATATAGATAGATAAATACATAAAAATGTAATAGAGAAAGAGGTATAGATAGAGAGGGAGAGAGATATAGAGAGGGGGGAAAATGGAGATAGAGATAAGGAGGCAGAAATGTGTAGTGTATGTGTATATGAGTGAGAGAGAGAGATATGGATATAGATAGAGAGGGATATAAATATATAAATAAATAGAGAGGGAGGGAGGGAGAGAAATAGAGAGAGAAGAGAAGAGAAGTAGAGAGATATAGAAAGAGGTCGTGATAGAGAGAGGGAGAGATATGGATAGAAAGGGGAGATACATAGATAGATATAACTTGGGAAATATAGAGGGGGTGAGAGATAAATATATAGAGAGGGAGAGATGGAAGGAAAGAGGAAGATGAAGAGGGAAAATGAGAAATAAAGATAAAAAGAGGAAATAATGAGAGAGGGGGAGATAGAGAGATAGAAAAATAATAATATAGGAAGAGGTATATATATGTATATGTATGTGTATTTATGTATATGTATATATGTGTGTGTATATATATGTGTGTGTGTGTGTGTGTATAAATATGATATATTCTCTACTGGGTTTGAAGAGTTTAGATATTTATTGATAGATCTTTTCTATGGTGAAACTTCAAATCAAGTAACTGAAGCCAATAAGATACTACAAACTCTAAAGTTAAAAAAATTGGCTAAGTTTCTCTCATATAATTTAGTCTTTGAAGCCTTCATGATAGCAGCCAATAAATTGCATGACCTAACCATAAAAAAATATTATTTAAACTCTTTACCTTGTGGATTAGGCACCTGGGCAGAAGAATACATTATAAGAAAAGAACACAAGACAATAGAAGAATGCACTTTTGTAGAATTGAAAGGATTTATTGGCTACAAACTAGAAAAAACAATGTATGTTAGGAGCTTTGCAAGCCAATAAAGAAGAATATAATTACACATGCAATTTAAAAGAAGTTTGTGATCTACCACCTATCAACCAAATTGTAGATTTCTAGCAACTTAAAAAATTCAAAAGGAAAAGTTGTGGTAAAAGATGCAAGTGCAGAAAGTGCTCCCAAAACAGGTATGAAGGAGAGCATACATTCAAAAGAAGTAAATTTGGAAAGAATGGTAAAAGAAGATACAGGGTGGTTCCATACAAAAAAAGAAAATTTTCCAAACCACCACCATACTTATTAAAGAAAAGAAATAGGAAGGTCCCCAGAGGAGTCAAATGTTTTATCTGTAAAGGACATCATTATGCAACAAATTATCCAAATAAGTTAAATCTTGGCACAAAAATTTATGCAATGTTTGTATATGAAAACTGGGATTGCGAAATAGTAAATAGTAAAGGTGTTCCCCCTAATATGGACAATCTGTATGAATTACTTGAAATTGTTCCTGATACTAGTTATATGATGAGCTTTAAGGATCTAAAGGATAGGAAAAGGCATTATGATAAAAGAAGGGCATCATCTAACTCAGAATCTGTTAGAGTAAAGGTTTTAATTTAATCATGTTGATTAAATTACCTTTATTCCTCTCTTAAGATTTCACTTTAGTTTGCATTTTGTGACATTTAATAATTATATTAATTATTAAATGTCTACCTATTAGGGTTTCTTTTAGGGTTGCACAATATCCTTTTATAAGGATTCATCATTGTAATTTACCTCTCTTGGATGAATACATTTTTCAACTTTCAGAGCACCCTTGCTTGTTTGTCTCCATCTCTTCTTTCTGTGACAGGTTATTTGCATGCAGGTGATCTTTGGGGTCTGTGAAGTTGGCTTTCTCAACTTCTACATGGTATCAGAGCTCCAGACCTGCTGCTTCCTGTTCGATTTCTGAAGAATTTGGAGCTTCGAGGGTTTGATCTGGCTTTCAGAGGTTTTCCGGCTGATTTTGAGTGGATCTGGGTAACTCCATTTTTTGGGTGCATTTTGGGCCCAAACGGACCTCACGGTTGGATTCAGAGAGGCCAAGAACCTATATTTTCATATAAGGCAAGCCCAGTTTGGCTACAGTTGATCTGGGAGGCAAAAATTTTTTGCCCCAAGGCCGTACGGCCCCAGGGCACGCAGATCGAGGCAGAAAATTAAAAAAAAATCAATTTTTTATTGATTTTTTAAAGTTTTTTTTTTAAAAAATTTGCGCCGCCAGTGTTAAACCCGGGCGCCGCCGGTCCGCCACCAACCGGCCACCGGGCGGCCACCCGGGCGCCACCGGGCCGGGCAGAGCCACTGGTTAGCCGCCGGTGGGCTGTGCAGCCCCCGTGGGCTTACCTCGGCTGGCCCCAGGTCACGTGGGTGACCAGCACCCTGCCGACAGCCCCCGAGGGCTTCCCCTGCAAGCGGCAAGGTCACATGCAGAACCAGGGGCCGCGCGCCCAACACCTTTCTGCCAGACCCCTGGTCGTCCATATGACCAGGGGCCGAAGATCTTAGCCCCTTAGGGCTGTGCAATTTTTTTTAAAACCCTTTTGAGCAACTTGCACTAAATCAGGCATAACTTGGGCATTTTAGCTCGGATTTTCGAATGGAAATAGGCGTTGGAAAGCTGGTTCCGAGCCCGATCTAATTGATGAAGGATATTTTTTCTGGTTTTGCCGTTTTGCAGTCTTTTTTGCCAGTCAAAGTCAGAACTTGTGTTTTTCACTCCTGAGGGCGTATCTTTTGCGTCCGAACTCCATTTTTCGCAAACGAATAGGCGTTGGAAAGGTGTTTCTGTGCTCTTTCCAGATCTGCAATTTTTTTTTCCAGAATATTCCCCAGGTATTTTTTATTCAGGTTTTTGTGTTTTCACACATCTGTCAATTACTTGGACATTTTGGCACCTGGAAATGATCTGTTTGCGTCGGATGGCTTTATTTGATCTGATTTATCAGTATTGAGGTCAGTTAGTCTCAGATTTGTTAATTTGAAGAGTTATCATGGGTTTTTCTACTCACCCTTCAGTTGTATTTCTGGAACGGGGTAATTATGAGTCATGGGCAAAGGGCATACTTACACATTGTAGGTGGCTGAATTTGTTGCCTTATTTGTATGATATCATACCTGAACCAGCAACTTCAGAGGGAAAACTAGCTTGGGATATCATTAGAAATCACATAGTAGGAGTTATTTTGTCTAGTGTTGATTTTGACACTTTGTGGGCTATATCGGGCATTGATTGTCCTCACTCACTTTGGACACATCTTTGGGAGATCTATGGAGACCCCAGTCTTTCTCCATTCCCAGAGGATCCTACTTCAGATTGTCTTGTACCCATTGGTTGGAGAGATAACACACCTTTTGATCATGATACCTTAAAGGAACTTCAGTATTTAGACACCCTTATATATTCTGATGAATTAGAGGATTGTCTCACAGTTCCTACTCTTCAGACTGAGATTATACTTGCATCAGCAACTCCTGTTGTTCTTGATCAGTTTGATATTGCCCCTTCTTTGGCTCCTATTGATTTAGCTAAGCAGGACATCATACATCTTTCAGACATGGCTACTTGGGATTCTCATCTTGCAGGCATTTCGGCTTTGTTTGTAGAGTCCTATATTGCAGATCTGGAGGATTACTATGAGGATTTTCAGCTCCTCTTTGTTGACAGCCATATTCCAGCTGTTAGCCCACCATCATCTGTGCATTCAGAGGTTGCAGTTTTTGAGTCTTCAGTTCAGTTTGGATTTGACATCTTTTGTTTCAGTTCAGACAGAGAGATTCTTCAGCATCCTATCATGGCACATCTTGAGACAGATTGGTTCATCTCTTTTCACGGGGGTTTCTTCAAATTTTCCTGGATCTTTTCTTCCCAAGGGAGGAATATTATATGCCTTCGGGATCTCTTTCTGATTCTACATCATATGTCGACATTTCTTCATTGTGGGGGGCCTTCTAGTCTCTTTCTTTTCTCCTATGGAGTTGTACATGTACTTATATGATAGAAGGCTATATGTTATCCACCTCCTATCCTTCTATTATTAGTGCATTTATTTCTTTCATCTCTTTTTGGAGTAGAGTTTTTCCCATGAGGTTTTCTCTATTTCTCCACTTTACAGAGATTTGGTTGTAATTGGGTACCTGATCAGGCCTTGTTGGGGACCCAAGTTTACTTTCTTGCATTGTAGTTACCTTTGCTTTCACATGTTTGTAACTGCACTTTTGCTCATCTTAAGGGGGTGTTAGAGTAAAGGTTTTAATTTAATCATGTTAAATTACCTTTATTCCTCTCTTAAGATTTCACTTTAGTTGCATTTTGTGACATTTAATAATTATATTAATTATTAAATGTCTACCTATTAGGGTTTCTTTTAGGGTTGCACAATATCCTTTTATAAGGATTCATCATTGTAATTTACCTCTCTTGGATGAATACATTTTTCAGCTTTCAGAGCACCCTTGCTTGTTTGTCTCCATCTCTTCTTTCTGTGACAGGTTATTTGCATGCAGGTGATCTTTGGGGTCTGTGAAGTTGGCTTTCTCAACTTCTACAGAATCCCCTTCTGATGAAGAAGAAGAGGATTATTTGGTTTCCTTGCTCAAACACACTCTCGATGATGTCAGGCTTAAAATTCAAATTGAGAAATCCAAGGATCCTTATAAGACCACAGGAACAAAGGAGGAAAGGAAATTTTTTGTTAAACAACATTTGGAAACTTTAAAGAAATTGGAGTCAGAAAAAAGAACTCCAGAAGCAATTGAAATTACAAAAGAAACCCAAGAAAGGATCAGCTAAAGATATTGACGATGATTACAAGATTCCTCCATGGAAAAAAGCTAAACCATCTTCGTTCAAGCATAGAGAAAGATTTGCAGACACTGATATTATTGTTGTCTTTCAGAAACTTGACCTTATCATGGATGACATAGCTGATCTCAAACATGCCATTAAAATCCAACAAAAGGAATTGAGAAATCTTTCTGCCACAGTGGGAGAAATCAAAGATATTTTGTTCAAAGTTAATCAACAGTCAAAACAACAAAATTTTGAACAGTCAGAACCTAAGCAAGAAGAAATAGAGGAAGAAAGCAATAGTAGTATTCATAAAATAAGGGAAAAATTGACATCTCTATTATTGGCTAATAATGGTAATTATATCATAATTAACTTTTGTTTTCCAGGTTTCAAGAAGATTCCTATGGATACCTTTGTTGATACATGATCTTCAAGGTCATTGGCCAAGACAAATGCTATACCTCCAGAATTTCGGAAATAAAGGCTAGACTTGCCACATAGCTATGCCATTAATGGAGAAAGGATTCATATGGGAAAATATGTATAGGATGTACATGTAGAAATAATGGGTAAGATGTTTGTAACAAATTTTATTGAATACAATTATCTTGAGGATGATGTTTTGTTAGATTTTCTATTTCTCACTAAATATGAACCACTTCACTTTTGGAAGCATAAAATCTCTTTGAGACATGAAGACAGTCAAGTAGAAATACCTACACTCAAAATAGTCAATCACAAGTTTGAAAATAGTGGGAAAAAAGAGAAAAAGGAGTCAGTTAAAGAACTAACAGAATCATCTACATAATTTTTTACTGAAATCAAGAACAGACTTGAGAAAGATTGTTGCAGCATGAACCCATTATAGTTTTGGTCACAAGAGCATGAATAATGTGAAATATAGATTAGACCAGAATGTCAATCTATAATTCCACATGAACTAGCTTATTTAATGAGTCCAACAAAACTCAAAGAAATGGATGAACACTTGAATGAGCTTCTTGAAGGCCACTTCATCCAACCAAGCAAAAGTCCATTTTCATGCCCAAAATTTCTGGTCAACAAAAGAGTTGAACAACAAAGAGGTAAAAAATGATTTTGTATCAGTTATAAGCCTCTTAATGACATCATTCTTCCATTTAATTATCCAATTCCATTTAGTTTAGATTTGATCATAAGAGCTACAAATAAGAAAGTGTTTTCTAAGTTTGACTACAAGTCAAGATTTTGGAAAATTAAAGTCAAAGAATCAGACAGATACAAAAATTCCTTTTCAGTCCCTCAAGGATTGTATGAATGGAATGTTATGTCATTCGGTCTCTGCACAACACAAAATTATTTCCAACGAAGAATGGACCAGGCATTAAAACATTTAAAGGAATTTTGTGCAGTTTACATTGATGATATTCTTGTATTTTCTGATTCAGAAACTAATCATTTGTAGCACCTGGAGGAGCTTTATACAGCTATCAGGAAACATGAAATTTGTTTGATTGCTAAGAAAATGGTAATTGTTCAATCTCAAGTAGATTTCCTTGGTCTTCACCTTAATAGGGGAAATGTCCAACTTCAACCACATATTCTTCAGCATATCCAAGAATTTCCTGATATATTAGAAGACAAAAAGAAAATCCAAAGGTTTCTTGGTTGTTTGAACTATGTATCACCCTTTTACAAAGGATTGACAGAAGACAGGAAAGCTATCCAGGAGCATCTCAAAGAAGGGAAAAAGGAAAGATGGTCTCTGAAGGCAACAAAAGCAGTTCAAAGGATTAAATCTAAGTGCGAAAATTTTCCTTCTCTCCAAATCCCAGCTCCAAATTTACCATTATTTTTATATACTGATGCTTCAGATACAACATGGTCTACTGTGCTCATATAGGAAGAAGAAGATGGGAAAAGGAGAATATGCGGCTACAGGTCTGGAACCTTCACTGATACTAAAATAAGATACCATATTTATGAGAAAGAGATATTGGTAGTAAAGAAAGGGATGGAGAAATTCAAGATTTTCCTCAAGCTAGTAAAATTCACTATTTGCACAGACAATCAAGCAATGAGAAGCTTCCTGAAAAAGAAGCCCAACAAAGACATTTCCCAAGGAAGAGTGGCTAGATGGTATTTTGAATTTCTTAGTTATAATTTTGACATAGAATGGATTAAAGGAGAAAATAATCCATTGGCAGATGCATTACCAAGGGAGCTTGCAGAATCCATTTATAATAGAATCATTTTTAAAGAACCATATTTTTATAGAACAGACGATACTCCTATGTTCTATAGAAATGATGGAATCACCTTGCCATATTTGCCCAATAATATTGTGGAATTGCTACTTGAATTCTATTTCTTGGATAAATGGCTACGAGAACTAAGGAGGACTATTTGCTAGCACCATAGACAAGGCATAATGGACCAAGATGAAGAAAAAGAACTTCTGGAACTTTTGGGCCTAGACAAAGCTCTTGTTAAAAATTGGTGTAGCAGATATGGAGCTTTGCATATCCGTGTAAGAGGATTCTTTGGAATGAACTGGTCAAAACGCAGCAAAATGAACCTTCTTAAAAATTTGAAATATGGTTTCATCAGTAGGATAAGTTTTGATTAGGATTCTTTTGAAGAGTACAGGGACCTGGCTGGTGCAAGGTTTAATCCATATTTACAAGAATTTTTCAATCTGATCCATCCTCACCTTTGGGAAAGAATGCTCGAAAGTATGGAACAATATTTAACACACTATCCCAAAATTGGATATGAATTCCCTAGAATTGAGTTTTATGCTCTAGAAGCCAGGTGGGAGGCTGAAGTCTGAATTGAAAATATGGAAATCCATCTTAGGCCAGCATCATTAGCCAGAAGGATTGAATTAGATCATGCATATTCATAAGATTATGTAGTACAATTGGATTATATTTTCTAGGTTCACTCCCAAGATTGGGATATCATCTTTACCCCATTACCTAAGCAAATCCTTGATCCTATCCCTTTCTGATGCTAGCACATGGGATTTTTTGTGTCGTGACATCACCCACACTAAGAAGTGACAACAGGAAACAACCCTTTCATAAAAAGAAAGATCCTTGTATTTTATCCATTGTGTTAGTGTTTATGACAGACTGCCTAACAACTGTCTACTCCATAGTGCGGTAGGTGGTGGGACACGTGTCATCCTTGTAAGTGTGGATTCTAAATTTACTGTAAAATTCCTTAAGGTTACAAGCTCTACCTCTCCTATAAATTGTTGGGGATACCTCATTCTTGGCATTGGAAGATTTCTAGATTGAAGTATAGAGTCTAGATTAAGGTCCCAAGTTCTACATATCAAACGTATGCTCTCTCCTGCGCCTCCAGTGATATGGATGATTAGAAATCTGTATGCATGTAAAATTTTTTGCAATAATAATATAATAATATGATGCTTTTGATTATTCCACAAATTAGTATCAGAGCCTGAAGATAGTTTCCCTATTGATATTCATCTTGGATCTGGATCTGATGTTTCATGTTCTAGATGCTTTAACTCTAAGGAACTTATTATCCCTAAGATCTATTTCATTTGCACTCTGTTTATCTTCATCCTCATTGCCATAGTTCTGTACTTTTTCCATAAGTGATATTTTCAACGCATTCTAGTCTAGAAACAAACCCTTACTAGTGGATTATGGTGTTGAAATCTACAAAATAGATTGTGAGTAGTTGTGGACCTACAGTAAGGTCGTAAATCCTGTGTTGAAGCTGAAGGATGGGCGTGGAAGGGTGATCAGTAAGTTGGAAAATGTAGCAGCAAAAGGATCGAAATGCACAAGTCAGTCCAAATCCCTTTCAATGGCTAGTCAAAGATCAATGAATGCAAGTATCTCTCTCTCTTTTATCATACATAATTGCTTTGAGGATAAAGAGGAATACATAGATGAAAAGGGGAATTTTAAGTTTCCAGATGTTAATATATCAGATCTCTATCTTGAAAAGGCATAGTAGCTAAAT
The DNA here is from genome assembly GCA_007258455.2 of Sequoia sempervirens. Classification (NCBI taxonomy): domain Eukaryota; kingdom Viridiplantae; phylum Streptophyta; class Pinopsida; order Cupressales; family Cupressaceae; genus Sequoia; species Sequoia sempervirens. Next base: position 528,725,647 of record VDFB02271358.1, on the reverse strand, counting down.
CAATGCATATTGTTCGACAATCTAAATTAAATATTAAAGTGTTTGGAATTGGGATTTGTCCAGTCTATCTTCCATTCTTACTTCCTACAGACATCAAACGTTTGAAAGAAAAAGGATATTTCTAAGTGAAATTTTCTTATATTGATATCATAGTTCATCCCCATTTCAATTATGATATAGGTGCAAAATATTTTGGTAGTCTCATAGATACTAGGTGTTGAATATGGGACCAGGCCATTGTAGCCCAATTTAGGGGAATTCTTACCAAAGCCTCAAATGAACACAAAGGTGGCGATGGTCATATTTCTATCCACCCAAACTTTACCATTAGTTTAGAAGATAAATTTGTACAGTTTTCTTTTTGTCTCCTTTTCCAAGTTAAAGGTGTTGAGATTTAGCCTGATTCTATTTATGCTACAATCGGTGGATGTTGTATATATCGATTATTGAACATTGTGTTCCCCCCTCAAATTTTCTAGCTAGGGTATGTTACCTAGAAGGAAACTCAAATATCCTTGATTTTGGTCGACATATCGATCATACAAGATTTGATATCAGGTTCCCTATCATTGAGAAATTGATAAATCAACCAGAATCTAGATTCCAAGAACTTTCAACTCCATCTCACAAATTGTGGTCCAGTAAACCCCATGTCCAAAGCAGAAGAGTCTCCAGTATCAATCTTCAATCTCTACTTGAAGAAACACTCTTTGAGCAGCCCAAAGCCTTCACTAGTAGAAGACCAAGCTTATCCAAAAGGTCTTATTCTTTATCAAGAAATTTCCCAACTACATCCAACAAGCCATTTATGGACTACAATCTCGAAGAATATTTAGGATCATCCAACCATTTCCCTCTATACAGGAAACCATCTGTTAATCCTTATCCTTCCAGAGCATCCTTGGCTACACTTTCTAATCTAAGTAGTAATCCTGAACTGATGAATAGATTAGCCAGAAAAGTTAGCAAAAAACTAGCTTTGACACCCAAGGAAGAAGAAAAAAATAAAACAAAGGAAAAGGGATCAAATTGACTAAAATGGGAGAAAAGGGTTGCATGATGAAAGAAAAGCTTCCTAGAGCAGGAGCTCAAAAGAAGAGTATTTATAAAATGGAAATGAAGGGAAAGGAATAAGAACTTGTAGGCTATGAACCTGGTAGATGGCCAACCCCTGAAACATTTACAGTTGTTAATCCAGATAAACAACTTTGGGGTAGATATGAAGCCAGACTTCATGTGGATCTGGGAGAGAAACAAAAAAACTCTAAAGCACAGAGAAATTGGTTAGCCCAGTGGATGATCTTAGCACAAGACAACATTGATGACATGGTTGTAGATATCAGAAGTGTTGGGAATAATTTTCTAAAGACTCAGATTGAGCTTAATAATGTATCTTCCACCCAAGGGAAAATTAGTTCTTCTATCACAAAGGTTGAGAAACACTCTTCTTCTATTATAAACAAACTTTCTAGCGTCAAATACCAAGTAAGTCAAGCACGACAGGATGTTAGAACTATAGTAACCAGCCAAACTCATCAAGATAGTTATATAACATCCATCTATGACAACCAGAAGCATTTTGAAAATTTCCAGAAAACAAGATGTGGAAGACCAAAAAATACTTATAGATGTTGTAGCTAGAAAGCTAGAAAAAATTTACCTAGTAGCCAAGAAAATTAGGAAAACACAAATTGGTCGAGATAGTTCTAAGGAAGAAGAAAAAGAAAGGAAAGGAAAAACACAAGAGAAACTAGTCCCAAAGAAAAAAAGAACAATAGTGCAGAGAAGAACAAGAAAAGATGAAAAAGAAGAAATCATTGAAACATCTACCAAAAGAACTCAACCATCTGCACAAATGTCCATGCCCAAAGTCAAAGAACATAGTTTAGCTAACAAAGAAGAAAAGGGAAAAATACATGATTGGTTGCAGGAACTAGAAGTAGAAAAAGAATAGGTAGAACCTGTGTATATGGATGAGCCTAGGTTTTCCAACAAAGAGTCTGAAGAAGATGAGACATCTAATGTAAATACTTTAGAAGTATCTGCTAGTGATCCTAAGTCTGAATTTTCTATAAATATTGATTTTGATGAATTAGAGTTAGATTTTTCTAATTATAAGAATTTGCAAGAAATTGAGCCTTGGGAATCCATGAAGAATTTTTTTGATTTCGATATTGAGAAGAAGGATGTAGTAAAAGAAAATGCTAAGCTTGAGTAACTTAGGCCATTTGCTGTGAGTGGATATATTCTCAATATTGACACAATTGTGGATCCCTTTGATACTATCTGCACTTGGGCAGATATACTTGAAAACATGTTTGACAGAAGTGGTCCTTGGAATGAGCTTGCAAAATTTTTGTATGCAATTAGATTATTGTCAGGAAAACTCAGAAATTGGTGGAACAACCTACCAGATCATGGCAGAAGAACACCCTTAGATGAAAACACTGATTATGTCAAGCAAAAAGATATGGGGAAATATGACATATTCTCTGTTGGGTTTGAAGAGTTTAGATCTTTATTGATAGATCTTTTCTATGGTGAGAGATAAATATATAGAGAGGGAGAGATGGAAGCAGAGAGGAAGAGGAAGAGAGAGAATGAGAAATAAAGATAAAAAGAGGAAATAATGAGAGAGGGGGAGATAGAGAGATAGAAAAATAATGATATAGGAAGAGGTATATATATGTATATGTATGTATATGTATGTATATGTATATATATGTGTGTATATATATGTGTGTATATATATTTGTGTATATATATTTGTGTGTGTGTATATGAGAGAGAGAGAGAGAATATTTTGTATCATTTTCAAAATATGTAGACTCCATACACAATAATTTAGGCATTAATACTCAAAAGTAAAATATTTTAAAGTATTAAGTTTATAGAGCAAAGAATGAATAATTATTTTAAAATTAAAAGGAAATTTTTTAATTTAATTTTATATTATTCATTGTGAATTGGCAGGGGGTTATTAGTGCTTTCCTATATATGCAAAGACAATTTATATTTTTTCCTCACTATTACTTTGCTCCTCGAAAACTGCACCAACAAAGAAATAAAGGTCACTTTTCTTATTGCCTTCAACATTTTGATTTTCAAAATGGAATTTTTTCTAGTTTCTCTCTTTTTGATTTGCCCCTCATATTTTTGGCATGAGTTTTGTGATTTTTTGATTAAAAATAGGGGAAAAAAATCTTTTGGAAATTGAGCAACAAGTGAGGAAATTTTTTTAGGCATTCCCTAATACAATTAAAGAAAGCATTTCTAGTGGGGGAAGAGGAGGTTTTAGGATAGAGTCAAATATTTGGGTGTTGTAGAATGTTAAAATTGGTTTGGGACATCTTGAAGAAGGCTTTGGTAGATAATAAAATTGAGGAAAAAGTAGTTCTTATAGCTTATGTATGAAACTGTTAGGTTTAGATAGGCGCCAATTTCTAATTGGTGGGTTAGTAGTGATGGTATTATATAAAGACAATGATAGTTTTGTCAATGTTGGTTTTATATGTAGTGCAAATGTTTTTTGAAAATTAAGTGATGGTTTTGTAATTATATTTTGATGAAAATTAATGGTATTATTTAAGTGATAGTTCAAAGAGCTCGTGGTGTTCTAATTTCTTCTATCGTTAACTTTCTTCAATTGTTAAGGTTCCATTTTTTACTATTAAACATAAATTCATTATTGAATATTAAAATAAAATAATAAATTAATATACAGTTTAAAATTAGAAATTTTTTTGAGTGAATTCATAATCCATAAGAGTGAAGTGTTAAAAGAGTTTGTACAAGATCCCATGAACCAAATAAACTAGATTTAAGATCATCGTATTGCCCAATTGGTTTGAGAGTGGAGATGTGGTTAGAAAGAATTGAAAAAGAATGTCTTTAAGTTGAACTTACAGATCAACTATCCCCAATAAACATAAAATAAAATCATTGATTTATAATCATGACAAGAGGGACTAGGGGAGAGGGGCCCATAGTGGAGCACCCTAACTTCGTGTTTCTCAAAATCCTATGTGGAAATTTCAAATCACTCCCAATTTTGTGCAATAGTTTATTTGGCAACTCATGTGCTTATATATTTCATTTTAGGGCCACATCATCAAATATGATTCCACATCAGCATTCTTTTTGTTGAGGTATCCAAAAAGGCCCAAAAATAAAGTGAGACTGATAATGGCACACTAAGTCATGTTTTATTGGTGCGCTAATGTGGCATCACATAATTTGTCACTTTGCATACTTTATGGATAAAAAGTGTTTTGCAATTGGATATTAAAATGCTCCACTATAGGGACCACTAAGGACTACTTCTATCCCCACTATTGGACCCTGCTCCATTATGGGCCCCTCTCCCCTACTGATCCATGAATCAAGTTGTCTCCAAATTTAAGTATTTAACAAAACCTTAAATGACACTGATTGTGGAAAAAAATATTGGCATTACATTTCCCTAGCCAATGGACAATCTTCTCTAACAAGAATGTGAATAGGTTTTAGATGATGTGGCATAGACATGGAGAAGCTTTTCATGGGATGAATAAACACTAGTCTTTGAAGTTTATGTGGAAGAATCTTATGGATGGACCATTCCTAATATGACTGTTGGATTGAATTCAAGCACGATCTGATAATGATGACAAGACAAAATAGTCTCGCATGCCCTTGTGGAATTCTACGCCGTTATTTCTATTAGCTACTATTTATAGAAAAATCGCCTGGCTTGAAAATTTATCTCTACCAAGATACTCTTTCTCCCCAATCTTAAGAAAAGCGATTTTATGGTTTTTTCCTCACATGATTGATTTTCTTCACTTTTTTTTCTTTTGATTTTTCCTTTCTTCTGATCTTTACCTCCCTCTATATATTGTAAGTAGCACAAAGTCATGTTCAATTACTGGTGAAGAGGTATTCATAGCCATCATTTCCATGGAAGTCCTTCAAATCTTGCGAATGAATTTGAAAGATAAAGAACCAATTATGGATCCTTGGTTTATACTAGATTTCCTCAAAACAAATTTACAAGTCAACTTTTTTGAGCTATCAAAGAGGTTAGGGAATTCATAAATTCTCTCTTCAAATCCACTAAAGTTGTTTGTCCCCATTGTAATTCTTCATATGCCAACTATCGTTACCTCAACAATAGGAAGAGATGCAAATTCATTCAGTCAAGATTTCAATGTCCCAACTGTAACAACTGCTTTACACTCGGTGGAAGAAAATACCATTCAAGTCAGTTTGCGGGAAAACTCTCTACTTCAGTAGCCACCAAGAGGAACTATATGTTTCCAAACCAAATTCACCCCCCAGCCAAGAAATCCAGTACCGAATTTGGAAAGTAGATAATGGAAGCTTCAGTAATGACATGTTACAATCAGATGGAGAAGTCTTTTTATGAAGGTTCAACTACTCCAAGTCAAGAAGAGATGATAGATCTTAGAGAATATAGTTTTGGTCATCACCCAAATCATGGTGAGGTATGCAAACATGGATGTTGTATAAGAGGAATCCAGTTTACAAGTTCTAATTTCCCTGGCTTGATTAGTGCACATGACTTTAACCATTACTCGCATCAAGCATAGAAGTTTGGATCGTGTAACAACATGCAAGAGAAATCAGTTTTGGCTTCTTATGAACAAGGAGATCATGCAAAACAATATCAAACAAATAGAATAGAGATAAAAGAAGAAGAACCAATCAATAAATTCAGTTGCATGCAACAATACCAACCTGTTGTGGAGCTTGATATGAGGGATTATTTTGATGGTTGAGGTATAAAATTAGCTCTAGAAAGTTCTACCAAGAAAGAAGTAGATGAAGGTTTCTCTAATTTAATTACCAATCTTATTGAAGAATACAATGAGAATTAGGCTTCTACATGGGAATGTGAGCTTTGATCACTTTTCCATTATGCTTTCTTTTCTAGTAACGAAAGGCATCTATGAATTTGTTCTTGTATTCAACCGTTATCTTCACTATCTTGTATTGAAAGACATCTATGAATCCATTCTTGTACAAAATCAATGTTTCTCTATAATAATTAGATATTGCATTCAATTGTTATCTTCGCTATGTTGTATTGAAAAAGTTTTGCTATGATGGGATGTGAGAAATTTATGTAGAATCAAAGCTATCCCAGTTAGTCATAATGACATCATGAGGCTAACATCCCAGTTATTCATAAGAACCTCTTATGGTTAATATCTCAGTTGTTATATTTTGATTGATACCTCAACATCCATGAGGCTAATATCCCAACTATTCATCCATTTTATAAAGTGGTCAATTTAAACAAATTGATCATGGAAAATTCACCATCAACAATTCATCAATTCACCTTCAACAATTCACCACCATGACAAATTCATCGCTTGGAAAATTCACCACCAGCAATTCACGACATTAATATTTTTTAATATATATTTCCAAGACATTGAGATATTTTTTACAAAAGAATAATTTCCACCACATTAATAATAGAGATGACTGATATTGTTGTATAATTTGTTTACTAGAGTAAAATAAAATATATTGAAAAATGTTTTCATTTTTATTAAATCATAAATCAAATTTTATAATTGTGTATGCAATGAATTGCAGGTGGTGAATTTTCCACAAGATGAATTTGTCATGATGATGAATTGTTTGACGGTGAATTGTTGACATAATGATGAATTGTTTGATGGTGAATTTTTCTAGAACCATTTTAAATCAATATTTTGGAAGAGAATTTGATTTTCTTAAACTAAAACTTCTAAACAATGTAAAAATAACTCATAGCTTTAAAGTAGGAAAGCCATGATTGTGGATTTTTTTTTAATGTATTTATTAATCCTTTATTCATTTTCATAATTGTAGAATTCTATCATTCAGTTCTTCCTTTTTGTGCAATCTTTGGATAAACATTAATTGTTACATGGGTGTTTGCAGGTTTGCCTTAATTGTCCATGGGTAGTTTTAGGACAAATAAGAAAAGAAAAATAGATAACTGAAAAGAATAAGTTTTCAGAATAGTTAAATATCACATACTTTTAAAGTATACCTACAGTTAAAAAGGAGTTCAATAAAAGTGCATGAAAAGCTTTATCGTCCACCTCTCCATTACTATCATAGCTCAGTTGTTGAGTTGACGTGTCATTACTTTGTGGGATTTTTATGTGTATGATGGTTATAATGGACTTTCATTCCACATTTTTATCTCATGTTGAATCCTTTTTCAAGATTTTGGATGTTTGGCACAACAAACTAAAAATATTTAGCAATCCCATTTTTCAATTTCTCAATTTTGTTTGCATGAGGAGAACTACAACCTTGTATGATGATAAAAATAGGATTTTTAAAAATAACATGTAAATTCTATATTTAGAAATCATATTTTTATCATCATGTAAGGCTATAGTTCTCCTCATACAGAACCATTTTAGCACCTCTAGGTCAAACACACAAGAATTTGTAAATGTATATATCAATTTTCTATGCCATAACAAGACTTTCAGCGTGCATTGTTTTGTTTATCATCATGTATCTCAAATCAAAAAATTACATAATAAGGATGTTTATAATAAGAGAATGAGATTCAATTAAAAGTACTTTTAAAGTCAAAATGCAGCTAATTTAACATTGTAGATAATAGTGCTTCACTATGAGTTGTTTTTGTTTTTTTTTGTTCAATATTAGAATTAAATGTGCTTTTTTTCAATATAATATTGTAGATGCATCTTTTTTTTGGGAGCATTGTTATGTGCTTTTGTTAAAATAAAAATATTTTAAATTTTTTTTAATCAATTATAATAAAAGGTAAGATAGAGGTTTTTGAAAGGGCTTCAATTCTTTTATAAACAAATTAGAAAGACAATAATATTATAGTCTAATGATTATTAGACTATGATTACAACTAGATTAGAATAATGAAACAACACAAAATTAGTAGAAGCAAGGCCTATGTCTTACTGTGAAACCCATATGGAACACAACCAAGCTAAAAGAAAATCACAAGCATGAAAAACTCCAAGGAATTTTAGAGTTGATAGAAAGAAACAACTTTCCAATCCTACAAAAAGTTAAGGTGCTTCACCATGAAGGTTGTGTTCTCATTCTCCCTTCATCACCCTTACTTTGTGCCTCTAGTTCTCAAGATATGCATGATCTAATCAAGAATGGAGTAATATTTCAATCTCTCTTGTAACATTTTAATGTTGTTGGCATTATTCTTTATGGGGGCTCTACTAAATTTAATTACCCTCCTTATATTAGCTTTGATCCATCAAATGTTTCTCTAAAAATTTAATTCATTCACCACTCTTCATGTTTTCCATTTTCAATGCACTAATTTATTACATAACCTCCCAATGTTTGAAGAAAAGTTGTTCTTCTTTCGTAGGGAAAAGCACCTTCTCCTTGGAAATTTCTTAGCCATTTAAATAGTTTTTAGTTTCATTTTGTTGGTATCAATGAAGAACCACTTAATGATTATATAATGGATGATAACCTCTTTGTTCATATCAATATTTATATTTGCAATCAAGTTCACAATTGAATCAACAACCTCTAAAGAGGAAGAAGGGAATGAAAGATCAACTAGTGAAATAGAAGGGGCAAGGCATAAATATTTCACTTTGGGAACCTCATCATCCAAATCACATTTGTCATCCTCCATTTTCACTTTACTCTTCACCTTAGGAATTTTTTTCTACCCTCCACTCCCTTTAGTTTACCATCCAAAAATAGGGCCATTTCTCATCATAGTTTTCCCCTTCTTGAATGCGACTTTAGTGCTTCTAATATATTCACCACCAAAAAAAATCATTCTTCCATGATTCTCAATACCATTAGGGACAAAGACAAGAATTT